>VUQH01073593.1:1862-15855 GCA_015106775.1 Etroplus canarensis | reverse complement strand
CTGGAACCATACTCCTGGAGAGGGGTTGGACCTTAGCCTTTTCTGGAGTTGTCCCGGGTGAGAGGAGACGGGCGGGTGTGGGTATTCTTGTATCCCCCCGCCTGGTTTCCTCTATGTTGGGGTTTTCCCCAGTGGACGAAAGGGTTGCTTCCCTACGCCTTCGGGTTGGGAAACGGGCCCTGACCATCGTTTGTGCTTATGCACCGAACAATGTGTCAGAGTACCCACCCTTTTTGGAGTCTCTGACTGGTGTGCTGGAAGGCGCTCCTCTTGGAGACTCCATTGTCCTACTGGGGGACTTCAACGTGCACGTGGGCAATGACAGCGAAACATGGAGGGGTGTGATCGGGAAGTACGGCCTGCCCGATCTGAACCCGAGTGGTGTACAGTTATTGGACTTCTGTGCTAATTACAGTTTGTCCATAAGGAACACCATGTACAAGCATAAGGGCGTCCATTTGTGCACTTGGCACCAGGATGCCCTAGGTCGCAGGTCAATGATTGATTTTGTAATCGTGTTACTGACGTAATTATGATAAATGTATAAACCCAACTTACACAGCACATGCATCACCAACAGTTAAAATGTAACACACAGGTCCAGATTAACCTTTGTACGCCTGGAAATTGACATGTTTCTCATAGACATAAGATGGACATTAATTGAGTAGATATATAGCAATTGAAAATGATCTTTCATGAGTATTAAAGATGTAAATTAAAGCTAGATTACAAAAAAAGACAAAATCCCTACAAGCTTTAGGGTCCTGGTGCCATTTGGGGTTGATATGCAGATATAAAAAAAAACTGATTTTAAACAACATTAACGTGCCTTGTGCATTTCAATAGTTCAAGCTCCTGAAAACAATACTAGCATGTTCATCTTAAATGGATGTGACAACATGAAAACTGTAAGTACTGCGGCAATGTGTATTTTTTGACCTACAAAAGTGACTGTGGAGCATATAGGCTTTATATGCTTTTCTGAAAATTCCTCCCAGCAGAGGAGTTAAGCTTTGGTCAGACCAAGTGCCAAAGCAAAATTTATTTCAACACCATAATTAATATATATTGTTAGCACTAGTGACTAGGTGCAGGGCGAAGTGGTAAGCCAGCCTCTAATTCTAGTGATCACTTCATGTACAAAAACATTGGGACACCTACATATTATACCCACAGCTTTTTTTTTTTTTTTTAAACCAAGTTCCTCTTGTATAAGGTTTCACATACTCTATTGTTAAATAAAGTAAAGATATTGGACCTGACAGGTGGAGGGGATAGAAAAGAAAGAAAGAAGTGAGAAAAAAGAAAGGAGGAAAAAAGAAATGTAATGGGGACCAAGTACTGAAAGACAAACAGTTGAGAAGAGACAGAATATAAATAAATGCAACAAATCTGTGTACAACGACAACCAGTGGTTTATGTTAGGGTAAGTGTATGAGTGTGAGTTAGTGCATGTGCTTGTCACAGAATGCAATCAATAACAACAATGAGGAGGAAAGCTGCAACCACACCAACCAGACCCAAGTTTCCAGCAGGAGGCGACCCAGGAATGTTTGAGCACCCCACAACCACCGCAGAACATCAGAGACCCAGGGCCATGCCTACAGGAGTTTTTTTGGCATCCCATTCTACGCCCATGGGCATTATTATGGAGTTGGTCCCTGCTTTGCAGCTATAACAGCTTCCGCTCTTCTGGGAAGGCTTTCTATAAGATTTTGGAGTGTGTCTGTCGGAATTTTAGCCCATTCGTCCAAAGAACATTTGTGAGGTTTGACACTGATATTGGATCAGTGTGTCTGGCTCACAATCTCTGTTCTAGGTCATCCTACAGGTGTTGGATGAGGTTGAGGTTAGGGCTCTGTGCAGGTCATTAAAGTTCTTTCAAACCAAACTCATTAAACCATGCCTTTATGGACCTTACTTTGTGCAATGGGGGGGCAGTCATGCTGGAACAGAAAGGGGCCTCCCCCAAACTGTTCCCATAAAGTTGGGAGCATAGGAGTGTCCACAATTTCTTGGTAACCTGAAGCATTAAGATTTCCCTTCATGGGAATGAAGGGACCCAGGTCAACCCCAGAAAAATAGACCTATAACATTATCCCTCCTCCTCCAAACTTTCCAGTTGGCACAGTGTAGTCACGAAGTTAACATTCTCCTGGCACCACACTTGGCCTCATCCATCAAACTGTCAAATAGAGTAGCATGATTCAGTACTCCACAGAACACTTTTCCAGTGATCCAGAATCCAGTGGCACAATGCGCAATCTGATGCTTGGCATTGTTCTTGGTGACTTAAGGCTTGCATGTAGCGGCTTGGCCATGGAAACCCATGTTGTGAAGCTCCCGCTGCGCAGTTTTTGTGCTAAGGAGGTTTGGAACTCTGTGACTTTTATGCACTATTCACCTCTGGACTTAGTGACCCCACTCTGTAACTTTATGTGGTTTGCCACTTCAAGGCTGAGTTGCTGTGGCTCCTAAATGCATCCACTTTGCAACGATACCATTTACAGTTGATCATTGATTATCTAGGAGGGAAGAAATTTTATTGACACACTTGTTTTAATGATGGCATCCTATTACAGTACCGTGCTCAAATTCAGTGAGCTCTTTAGAAAGATCCAATCTTTCAGAAATGTCTGTAAAGTCAGACTGCATGACTTGGTGCTTGATTTTACACACCTGTGGCAATGGCACTGAATTGAACCCCTGATTTCAGTAATTAAGAGGTGTGGCCCAATACTTTTGTCAAAGGGGTTCATGTAAATATTAAAAATCTTGAAATCCTTTTAATTATTAATCTTACACCACATGAATGCCCTATAAGTACCCCTTCTTAGCATTTATAAGCAGCAAGCAACTATTTATTAAATTCAGCTGTGCACAGGTACAAGAACATCTTAATGTTCAGTATTTGTTAGCAATTAGACTTTATTATGAAGATATATTAGAACTATCTACTTTATAGAGTGTTTCAAGTGCTTCATTAAATAATTGTATGTAGGATATAACTGCTGGTTTTATTCTGGTTTCAGGGGATAGTTCTTAAGTAGTACTGAAAAGAAAATTAATAATGACTTGAGTAAATTATTACTGACCTTCTTCACCTCTCTGCTTGGGTCTTCAACCTGCCTCTGCTGCTCCTATGAGAGAGATACAAGCAGACAGACAGACAGACAGAGGGGTGGAGAGACACTTAGTGATTGGTTATTGATTTATCTGGTGCAGAGGGAAATATAAAACTCAACCCCATCACCAGCTGTTTCACCATGGGGTAAAGTCACACTGAGCCAGCCACACACACACACACACACACACGCACACACACCGACTAGTCTAATCACCACCCAGTCACTATTAGGGAACACCAAAACACTACCAACACAACAGAGGACAGAGCCAAAATTTGTGTGAACACAGGACAGCAACCAAACCAAACACGGAGGGTTAGAGAGACGGTGAGGTGGCAAGCTAAGGCGACACTACACACACAGACACAAACAGGAGGGAGTGCATGTGTGTGCGTGCGTGTGTCTTTACATTCATTTAATACTTTAATGTGTATCTGTGTCTCTTATTAGTGTTAGGACAGCCTCTTTGATAGGTGAGTCTGTAATGTGTGCTAGTGGGATGTGCAGGGAGAAGGTGGGGGAGCAGAACGGGGCGGGTTAGGTTAGGGGTCGGGGTTGTCTTACAGAGATGGACAGGGGGCTCCTGGGTGGGGCCTGTCTGGAGTGGGGCCTGTCAGGGTGGGCCGGACAGCCCTATGGAAACATGGGAGAAAGACAAGCTGGTGCGTTAGATTGAGCAAAGGAAGAGGAAGAGGAAGGGGGACGGGGGTGTTTTTGAAGGTCAGGAAACTAAAGATAGGGAGAAATGAAGGAGGAGGCACTGTGGGAGGAAAGGACAGAGACGGAAGAGCCATCCTCCTGCAGCTTCCTTGGGTTTTCAAACCTGCTGAGTGAGAACTTAGACTATGTTGTTTCTAAGGGGATTTCTTTTTCTAGGTTGGAGGGAGGGAAAAGGAAAAAAATATGAGCAGCATTAAATTCAACAGAAATATTGACAAAACTGTAGCAAACACATACAGCAGCAGATGTTCAGCTGTTTAAAAAATGACTGTCAAGAGCACTAATGGAGAGAGGAGCAGAATTTTTAATTGGCTTTGAATCAATGGGGAATACCACTGAACTTCAGCTCTGAAATGTTCAATTCTCAGTGCCAATTAGTTTGAAACAACACCAAGTGAGTGATCAAATGAGTTTAGCCCAACATTTACTGGAAAAGGCAGAAGTTTCCAAGGTACTATAACCACCGTTGTTTTTTCACCTTGGACTGATGATAGATGTCACCTGGCAGGATTAACACACATGGGCAGTGCATGAAAGCCCCCCTGCATGCTCTAGCAAATCGGAGGAATGCGCAAGGGAACACACAGACCTGCGCATTGCTGGCCATAAAAGTAAGTCAGCGCCCATCGACTCTCATGCTAAAATGCCCAACTTTACAGCAGAAATAGGCATACAGTCTGGTACACAAAATTTTTATACTGTTATACAACTCACCGATTAAAATTGTAGGTGGGTTTGAAAGTATGACTGATCCGTAGCTGCTTTCAGCGTTATCTCAGTGCTGACACGTGGCTGTAGCCACTAGCTGTCTGCTAGCTGTCACATCAGCTAATTTGAGTCACTGAACTGGACCTCATGAGCACATTTGTGCCGTTGGTGCTTTTCTGAGCATTTTTAATATAAGTAACATGGCTCAGAGATTGTCCAAGAAGTTTAGTAATTTATTTGAACGTTACCTAGCACTGTATGGTAGGTATATATGTATCTGTGCACTGCACCTATTAGGTCTATGGGTGCATTAATTCCAGCCTCTCGTTAATGCATCGAAATAACCAAATTAATAGCAATAACATGTAGGGGTAAATCCTTTGTATAAATAAGTTTAGATAATTATTCTACAGCTAAACATAAAGTTACAAAAAGTTGTATTCCCCCTTGATCATTTCTTTGTCTCTGTATAACGAGCCTGCCCAACTGCTGCTGTATCAATAACCAATTAAACAACCAAGCAAAGCTAAATGGCGAGTACAGTAACTGAAATAACAGCATAAAATGACAAAACTAGGCAGGAAAATAAATATTAGCAAAATGAAGAAGAGGATGAATTTCTTTACTTTTTCTTTTATACACTCTCTAGCTCCATATCCATACTGACATACACCTGATCATACAGCACATACATCCATTCTCCCAACTTGTACTCACAAGTATACATTCACGCACAAACAGACTCCATCAGCACACACACCGTACCTTCTGCCGTCTCTTCTCTTTGCGTTTGTCCTCGGTGGCCTGCAGCATCTTTTCCTTCCACAGGTTGAAGAAGTAGGAGGGGTCAGTGTAGAACTTCAGAGCATCCTTCTTATCATCCCTGTATAGAAGAAAAGAAGCAGGTAAAACAGAGAAGAAAATGCAACCAATAGTAGAAAAAAAAACTGCCTAAAATGATCCACCTGTAGGGGCTGAGAATGTTGAGCGGTGGAGGTTTGTCACAGCGCTGGTACATCTCCACCACAGGGTTGGGCACAGAGGTCCTGGACACCACCTGCTGGTCCTGAATGGTGCTGCTCTTAAAGGCCTTTCTCATGTTGATGTCCTGCAGGGAGACTGGAAGCAGAGGAGGAGGAGAGTTTTAAATTATGATAAGTATACACAACTGAAAACAACACAGTGATTAGGCCGGCAGAATCATACACTGGTATTTGACAACATAATCCCTCAAAACAGCTGTTTTTAGCTGCTAAATCCGTCGCATGCATCACTCTCCTCTGCCCTTTTTCATGGGCATGAATCAAGCCAGGATTTGTGGTATTAAAGGAAAAGAGCATAATCTCTAGTTAGAGCTCTTAGCTGAAATTAGCACAACAAATTTAGTAAAGTTCCATGCCAATTAATTAAGCCTTTAAGCCAATATAATGCTCAAAAAGAAAGAAAACAGAAAATTAGACAATAATTTTCAGAATTCCATTTCTGGAATGGTTTGCACTTTGGGGACATTCTGATAAATTAGGTTAAAAAGTTTTCTCCAGAATATCTACCTGAAAAATAAAAGCATTAGAAGACACATTTTCATTAGAAATGAATTCATTTTCCTCTTTATCTGCTTTTTCATTCTTCTACAGTTTCCTACAGTGGCATTCGCTTTTTTGCGTCACTGCTCACAGATGAAATATATCTAATCACGTGCTATTTATTACACTCATTGCTCAATCGAGGATCTCCATCATACATAAAATACTCTGAACTGAATAATAGCTTATGTCTATTACAGTTTGATCATCTGGTTTGAATGGCCTCTGTCTTCCCTTCCTCATGGAAAAAATCTAGAATCTGTTAATAGGAAAACATATGTCATTCCCAGTATTTGTAAAATTCAGGATTGGGCAATATGTCAAAATTTTCTAACCAGCCACCAGGGAGCTCTGCACACACTCACCTGTTCCAAAGGAGAATACACGCTGGCCTACTTTCAAATTATTTTAGTTTAAAAAATAGTGCCCAGAGAGGCGCCTATAAGCTCGAGGAGCTACAGAGAAAACGAGGGGTTTCAGAGCTAGAGATGTTACAGTGGTCATCAGAGTGTGTGTGAGGTTTGGGCAATAATTTGAGTTTGCAGACTTGATTGACTGGAACCAGGCTGGGTGTGGTTTGGTGTGCTTTGTGGAGTATTGTGGTATTGCAGCAGGATGCTGCCACACTCAGACCACAGTGCGATCGTGGCTGGATTCAGGGCTTTTTGAGCAGACAGAGACACTGATCTTAATGGTAGGAGGAGATGTGGATGGATTGCACTAACTGTTGCTGCTGGACACGTAGCTGCAAGGAAATGTTGGCTGCTGGAATTCATCACTGCTGTTGCCATTTGAATCCAGTCCAATCCAACACACTGTGTGGATTTCATCAGCTAATGCAGAGGTCATCCAAATGACTGTGACTGTGATGAATGACTGTGGATAACTAATGGATCCTGACCAACCTCTGCACCACTTATTGGACATACAGCTTTCTTTACTTTCTCTGCATGCACTTTCTTTAACATCTGCTTCAACTCTGCTTCCACAGGATGGATGCAAAGTGTAGTTGCCACCTCATACCACAGTGCCTGCACTCACGTCAGAGTTGAGCTCCTTGTATCATTTTGGATTTTGATTTGCTGACATCTTCACTTTTTTGTATTGTAACACAGTAATTTCCCAACTTTTGACATAAATTAAGTATTTCTTTTCTTGTTACATATTAAACTAGATGAAACTGGAAAGCTGAAGGATCTAAAAGCAATCAGATGAAGCATGCCTCCACTCCTCTAAATGAACAAACAGGTAAGAAACCATACTATTAAGAAGAAGCATAAAAAGAAGAAGAGCAACACCACCAAGAAGAATATTATTTATCTGACAAGTTGGGAAATTACTCAATGATCACGGTGCGCAACCTCACATTTTTTTGCTCTTATTATCAAATATTGAGATGTCAAAAAAGCAAAGCAATTAAATACACATAATTTTTATTTAGTCACTGCCTTGTTTTGTAGAAGACAGGACTCAACAACATGCATAAGATGCCAAGTCTTATTAGCACATACTAATAGGAGATGACACCTCAAGGAGGCATATCTATAATTTAGCAAAAGGGGCGATGGACTTAGACTTCTACAGGTGGACGTAGATTCTGGGTCTGAAAAGTGTAACTAATGAATAAACCTGAAGTTTTTCTAAAGGCCAGCAGGGGGCAACCCCTCTGGCTGCAAAAACAAGACTGGTTGTATAGAAGTGTATGGTAAAATGACCCATCTGCTCACTTGATTTGTGAGTAGTAAACACTTTCCTGATAAGTTTATGGTCTCAAGCTTGAGTTGAATACAAAATGTAGTTCATTTTGTTAATTTTGGGTTCCGTTATGGTAAAAGAAAAAATAAAGCAGGGTATGATTTAGGGCTACCTTCTGATCGACAAGTTACCTTCATATGAGGATGCAGTTTAAAAATACCAATATGGTAAAAGCGAAAGTGTTCTGCAAAATTTGAGATCACAAGCTAATGGTGACAAGACTGTGGCTACCTCCATCTTTTATGTACAGTGAATGGACTCCACCATTTGCTGATAGAAGATGTATGTGCCCATTTGCCCAACCCAAACTGTACATCATTCTACATAGACACAACATATTTGCAAGCAGGAGAGGGGTTTAAAAAAAAACAAAAGCATCCTGTGTTGTTCTGTGTTCTGTCTCTTGAAATGGTAGGAAATAAGCTTTTATCAAGCAGAAACCAAGCATACTCAGCTTCAGTGCTTCAGCATTATAAATTAGCTACATACTAGAGTTATCTGCTCAACCCTCCTACTAACAAACAAAACATAGAAATATTACGTGCTGCCTAAGCAGATGTGAAATACTTTCACTGGGCTATTTAGAGCAGTTTTAGGTCCTCAATGAGAACCCTACATATGCAGCTTTGACCTTGAGATTTACAGGTTGATGGAGTTCGTCCTGGCACTGCAGGAAATTGCTGAGAGAGGCAGAAATATAGGAGATGAAATGCTATGAGGCAAACCCTTCTAATTGTAACACTTCATTATAAAACAGTTCCTGAAGTATACTTATTATATTTGAGAGTTTCTTCTAATAGACACGGTCTGAAAAATTATAGCAAACAAGTACACACATACCTAATCTATAGATGATAATCATGGGAAAAAAAGGAAATAAAAAGATCAAACAAAAACTAAAACATCACTCTACTCCATGAGCTTGTAATTCCCTACAAAAATATACACAAAGCATATGCATATTGACTAATACATAATACATACAGCTTACACAGTGTTTGAACTCTGACACAAACACATACATATGCATGCACACACACACAAACACTCACTGTGGCTATGAGAACAACAGGAGGCTGGTGGTGTGTTGTTTGCGTGCAAGTCAGTGACAAAAACTGGAAGGGAGAGTGAAAGAGCGCGAAATACTACTAGTATGTGTGTCAATCCCTTAACCCCTCAAGAGATTTAACAGTGCTGCAGTGCTATCCAGGATCTCCCTGATGGCTTAATAGACACACGTGCACATACCCGAGCATGATCAGTGTGTTATCAGCCCCGCATATAATAAGGTTAAACCATGTCAATGTGACATATGTTCCTATTAGCAATATACTGTGTACTCATGTGTGTCTTAAAATGTCTCTGTGATTGTGTGGCTAAATTTATTGCAGAAAAGGCAGAAATCAGGTTAAAAATCTGACTGCAAAGACTTCTTCAAAAAAAACAAAAACCAAAGGGCAATTGGCTGTTTGAACCCTGTGTGTGTGTGTGTGTGTGTGTGTGTGCGCGCAGACTGTGGAGTCAGAGCACACTCCTGCCTGCTCGCTGTTTGATCATTTCTTCCTAAGCTTCCGTCCCTGCGGCCAAATGAATAATCCACAAAACTCGCAGCTAATGCAACTTTCATTCAGACACATCTTCAAAGAGACCTCTTGCTCCCTTTCTCTCTTTTTCAGCACACTCAACATGCCTCTCTCTTCCTCTCCTTCTCTTTATCCTCTCCAGTCTGATTTTAACAGTCATCTTCCCCTCTACTCATATACATACATAAAATACGTTAATTACCATTAACAGTCAGATTAATGTTATACACACTCTGATTAAGGAACTTTGCAGCGACTTAATCTCTAAATTTAAATTTTGCTTGAATATACACGAATACTTTATAATCATTTTAATATCTAGAGGGATGTGTGGATTTTTATAGGAAACTTTTTAGGTAACCTCCAAGTAAAACAAGGGATAGTCAATACATGGATAGAGCATTTTAATTTAAAGTGAACCTATTATGCTGATTTCCAGATCCATTTTTCATTCTTGGATTTGATTAAAGTAGCTTTACAAGGTTCAGTTACAAAAGTCCTTTTATCATTTTATATATTCAACCTTAGTACAGTCCCTTCTTTCATTCATTCTCTGAAACAAACAGTTTTAGCTTTCTCTACCCTCCCTTTAAGCCTTTCACAAACAGGAGATGGATAAGGTTCATGTACTCCTTCCTTAGTTTCCTTTATGTGCTAAAAAAAGTTATACTGTCAAATATTGTCAACTGTCCTTCCTTCCTTCATTCTATCCTTCCTTCTTATGTATAATAAAGTCTTACTGTCATTGTGATTGATTGGTTTACACATTCACCTTATAAGCGAAAGGTCCCTGGTTCAATTCCAGGTGGGGACACAAGCCCCTCTTACCATGGAGGGTTGCGTCAGGAAGGGCATCTGGTGTAAAACCTCTACCAAATTACCAATGTGGATTAATCTACTGTGGCGACCCCCTTGGAAAGAATACAAGAGAGCAGCTGAATGTACAATTTTTGTCAAATATTGACAACTGTACTTCCTTCCTTCATGCCAGGAAAAAAGTCATATTGTCAAATATTGTCAACTGTCCTTCCTTCCTTCCTTCCTGCTACAAAAGTGATAATGTCAGATTTGATTGACTGTCCTGTTACTTTTGAGGAAGTGAAAAAGAAAAAGAATGAAGAAGAGGAACGCAGAAGTCAGGAATGAGAAAGCTGGTGGAAGAAAGAGTAGTGAGACATCATGAGAGAGAAGACAGAAGGGAAACACAAGTGAATGTGTGGTAGGAATTGAAGGACGGCCAAATGGTTTGTGTGTAGGAGGAGGAGGATGAGGGGGAGGAGGAGGTGTTGAGATGAAGAGAAAGAGAGAGGGGAAAGCAAGAAGATGAAAAAGTGAGGAGGAGGTGGAGGAGGAAGAAGAGTGGGAGGGAAGGAAGGCAAGGGAGGAAGAGAAGGATAAGACAGAAGACTGCTGAGCTTTTTCTTTTCATCCCCATCTGTGCTGCTCTATCTGACGCTGTCTGAGGCCACTGTGCTGCAGAATGACTCGGCAGTATCAGCAAGGGGAGACAGAGAGGAATGGAGTTATAGAAAAATATATAGATAGAAACAGGGAGAAGAAGGAAAAAATAAAGGAGATTAAACAGAAGTAATGGAAAGACAGAGGACAAAAAGGGAAAGAGTGGTGCATAAAGTGAAGATGAGAAAGACAGAGGGAGAACGACATAGAAAGAAGAGATGCAGAGAAGAAGAAAAAGAAATCATAAGTAGAAAAAGTCAAAATGAGTGTGAAACAAGAAGAAGAGGACATTAGAGAATAAACAAGACACAACAGCAACATAGGGAGATACTAGAGAAAAAACATAAGGAAACAAGGAAAATAGAATAAAATAAGGGGGATAGGGAGGGTAATGAAGGAAGAATAAAAGAGGTGACAAGGAGAAGTGCACATAACTGAAAGGAAAAGGATAAAAAGAAAGTCAGAGAAGAAATAAAGGGAGATAAATCATAAAGAAAAACAGCAGATGTGAGAGAAGGAGGAATGGGAGTGAGAGAGAGAAGGAGCGATGGGAAAGAAAAAAGTGAGAAGCATGGAAGAATTAAAAATGCAGGGAGATGTCAGTCAAAGAAATAAGAGAAAAGATATTAAAGAGAACATAAATTAAAAAAAACACATGAATGATACAAAGAAAGTCAGCAGAGGGTTTACACCAAACAGTAAAAAGATAATCAGTTTGAGCCTCTGCAACTGCTGCAACTCTGCAATCCTGCAAGCATCCAAACCCAGCCTGACTCTGTGTGTGTGTGTGTGTGTGTGTGTGTGTGCATGTGTGTGTGTGTGTGTGTGAAGGCCTATCAATTACTGCATTAAGCAAATTGACCTTTAGAGGTAGAATAAAGCATAACGATGGAGACAAAGATTCTGACTCACACTGTGCAAGCAGCAGCACCCACACACACTCAGAAACACACACATATACAAGTGTAATAGCCTTTCAGAGATGCATGTATCTGAGACTGTTTATTCTGTCAGTGTGTTTGCTAAACACACTCAGATGGTACACAAACACACGGCTACAGAGGCAAGCATGAAGCAGACAGACATAAAGAAAGTGAAGCAGGTTGCTCGCATACACCAAGCAGATGGGCACACACACTTTTGTATTTCTATCTTTGTGAGGATACAGTTAGTTAGATTTTAAAACCCCAGTTCCAAAAAGGTTGGGACACTGTGTAAAATATAAATTAAAACAATGCAATGATTTGCAAATCTCATAAAACAATATCTTTATTTAAAAAAAGACCCAAAAAATGTTGAAAGTGACACATTGTACTATTTCATTAAAAATACTAACTCATCTTGAACTTGATGGTGGCAACAAGTCTCATAAAAGTTGGGACAAGGGCGACAAAGGCTGGAAAAGTAAGTGGTGCTAAAAAGAAACAGCTGGAGGAACATGTTGCAACCAATGGAGTTAATTGGCAACAGGTCAGTAGTGTGACTGGGTATATAAAGAGCACCTTAGAGAGGCAGAGTCTCTCAGAAGTAAAGATGGGCAGATGTTCAACAATCTGTTAGAAACTGCATCTACAAATGGTGGAAGAATTTCAAAATAAAGTTGTTCAGCATAAAATTGCAAAGACTTTATATATTCCATCATCTACAGTACATAATATCATTAAAAGATTCTGAGAATCTGAAGACATCTCTGTGATCAAGGGACACGGCTGAAAACTAATATTGGATGCTTGTGGTCTTCAGGCCCTCGGGCGGCACTATATTGCACACAGGCATGATTCTGTCATGGAATTCACTGCATGGGCTCAGGAACACCTCCAAAAAAATCACTGTTTGCAAGCATAGTTCACTGTGCCAAACATAAATGCAGGTTGAAGCTCCATCATGCAAAGAAGAAGCCACATGTGAACTATAATCCAGAAACACCACTGTATTCTCTGGGCGAAAGCTAATTTGAAATGGACTAAGGCAAAGTGTAAAACTGTTCTGTGGTCAGATCAATGGAAATTTGAAATTCTTTTTGGAAATCATGGAGGAGAGGGACCATCCAGCTTATTAGCAGCACTCAGTTCAAAAGCCTGCATCTCAGATGGTTTGGGGATGCATTATGTGCTTATGGTACTGGCAACTTGCACATCTGGAAAGGCACCATCAGTGTTGAAAGGTATATTCAGGTTTTAGAATAACATATGCTCCCGTCCAGATGGCGTTTTTTTTCAGAGAAGGTCTTGAATATTTCAGCAAGATAATACTAAACCACATACTGCAGCTATTAAACCAGCATGGCTTCGTAGTAGAAGAGTGCTGGACTGGCCTGCCTGCAGTCCAGACTTTTCATCAAAAGAAAAGATCTTGGCACATCATGAAACACAAAATATGACAAAGAAGACCCAGGACTGTTGAGCAACTGGAACACTGTATCAGACAAGAATGGGACAACATTCCTCTCCCAAAGGTCCAGCAGCTGGTCTCCTCAGTTCCCAGATGTTTACAGACTCTTATTAAAAGAGGGATGCTACACAGTGGTGGCCCTGTTGCTGCCATCAAATTGAAGATGAGCTAGTATTTTTCATGAAATAGTAAAATGTCTCACTTTCAATATTTGCTATGTTTTCTATGTTCTCTTGTGAATAAAATATTGGTTTATGAGATTTGCAAATAATTGCATTGTGATTTTATTTTCATTTTATGCAGCCTCCCAACCTTTTTGGAATTGGGGTTATAACTTGAACCCTAAAAATCGAGTCTTAGTATCTCATCAAAAGTGAGAACCGGCCAAAATGTCCTCCCTTTTCGCACATCTGGTAACTCCTAGGACCTGAAACCCAAATTGGTCCTCACAACAATGGACATACACACAAAGTAATATGATGGCCTAAGAGACCTCTTGTCAATAAATCATCAGCATGGCCATTAAAATGCTGCAGGGCATGTTAAGTGGAGAGCACTGCCACACACACACACACACACACACACACACACACACACACACACACACACACACTTCCTGCTGACTGTAAGGTGTGTGCGTAAATGTTTGGTTAGTGTTTACTCA
>VUQH01073571.1:0-11151 GCA_015106775.1 Etroplus canarensis | reverse complement strand
TGGCTGATTAGATTACACACAGGTAAATAGATGTAACAAATAAAGTGGACTATGAGTTTATAGCACTGTGGGGAAACTGTTCTCTGAGCAGCAAGAGTGAAAGGGAAGGGATACAAGCCTGTAGTGGGGCCTGCCATGATGTACGGTCTGGAGACGGTGGCACTGACGAAAAGACAGGAGGTGGAGCTGGAGGTGGCAGAGTTGAAGATGCTGAGATTTTCAGTGGGAGTGACCAGGATGGACAGGATCAGAAATTAGTCCATCATAGGGACAGCTCAGGTTGAGAAGTTTGGAGGCAAAGTCGGAGATACGAGGCTGAGATGGTTTGGACATGTCAGAGGAGAGACATCAGGCAGGATGAGAAGAGGAAGATCACAGAGAAGGCTGATGGATGTAGTGAAGGAGGACATGCAGAGGGTTGGTGTGAGGGAAGAGGATGCAGGGGATAGAGTGAGATGGAGGCAGATGATCTGCTGTGGCGACCCCTAAGGGGAGCAGCCAAAAGTAGAAAAAGAAGTGAGTGAGCCTGAGTTTCGACTCCTGTTACTTATTTCAGAATGTTGTATTTGAGCTCTTGTGTTTCATGTTTATTTTTCAGTCCTGTTAGTGATTGCCTTCAGCCTTGTCTCAATCCCTTCCTGTTTCCACTTCCCTGAATGCCTCCATGTGTATGTACCTTTTGTTCTTTCCTCAAAGGGCTCAACACAGAGGAATACTCCTTATTGGTTTTACGCCAGATGCCCATCCTGATGCAGCCGTCCATGACGAGAGGGGCTTGTGTCCCCACCTGGAGTCGAACCAGTAAGGTAATTGTGTAAACCACCACACTCTTGCCTTCATATGAATAAATAGTCCTATTATTCCTTTGTTGCATTTCCCTTTTGCTGTGTGCGCTTTTGATTCTGTGTGCCATGTGTTCCATGCTGGAAGTTGTTTTGTTAAGGACTTATCAGCGTCAATAAATACAGCTCACCTGTTGTTATTTCAGTCTGCATTTGAGTCCACCCTGCTCTACACTTCACACAGCAGAAACATGACAGATGAAGCCCAGAAATAAAACAAAAAGTTTACAGAGTTCTAGTACTTGGGGTGATATTCAGGATACAAGGCATCATACGTCCTTTACAAGACGCACCCCAACAAAAATGTTGTGCTTTGAAAAAGGTTTTAAACACAACCCAGAGAGCCACTTTATTTCTTACAAAAACCACAACTCAGAGGTATCATCAGGTTATTGGTTTGTGTTTCCCTTCGCATAAATGTGAACCAAAGCTTACCTTAAAGCTGGGTTTATAGTTATGCGCTGAATTCTTTCAGAGCCAGCGTCTGTGTGGTGACATCATTGCTTGCGTTTGTGCATGTGCTGTAGTTTTTCTGCATTGCTCTGCCATCACAAGTGAAACTGAGCTACTTTTACTGATGTACAGGAAACAGAGAAGAATTAGAATAGACTGTGTGAACTGCATAAATGTTATTATAAATGGGCAAACACAAGGCTTCAAGCGCTCCAATTTTTCTGACTCAGTCGTGCAAACACTACACTGGAATGCACCTACTTTGGACGAGGCCTTCATGTGGACTCCAGCCATCAGCCAGAGCAGAAGGATGACAAGCTGATAGGAAAGATTAAAAGTGAAAGTAGAAACACTATAACTTCACAATATTTATACTTCTTTTGCCACAGTAGGTGGCATGACCACACATGGCTTAATGGGTTTATACCAACTCTTCCTCGCCATCCTTTTCTTGAGCTACTGCAAGGGAGTTTTTCTCAGGTATCCTCTCAGGCAGAGTGTTGAAATCTGTGTCTGTAATGCTTTTATCTTCCATCTTCCCAGCCAACCAGTGAAGTGAGTCATTGCCAAGCCCTTTTTAAAACTTTAAAGTGATAAAGGATGTAATGTTTCCTTTTGAAATTGCTCTAAGAGGAAGCAAACAGTTGGGGTTGAAATGCTCTTGGTTCGTTAGCTTTCTGAGTTTACATTTTAAGTGCATCTGTTTCTGATTCCACATGTATATGTAGAGTTTGGTGCAGAGGGTTTTTCTATTCATGAATCACTAAAGCATCAGTATTGATGAGGAAGCGCTCTACAAAAGATGATTCTGGGTTGTGAGAGAGAGATGAAGCTTTGTGGCCTCAGGAGTACCATCATGGCAGTGGAAGGTGCACAAGCAATCGACGCATATGAGTGGAGTGGTATAGTGGGAAGCACTGTTAACAGTGACAGGAACTGTCTTCTGTTTCAACTGTTCTATGGCTGCATTATTCTCACCAGATCAGATCACTTCTCTGCTTCTCTGGAAGGGAAGTGTGTCAAGCTGTCAAAATCTCTGAATGCGTTGATGCACCTTTTCAGATGGGAAGAGAGATAACAGGCACAGACTGTCACTGTTGAAGGCTGTAGAAAGCTGGATGGTCCCTGTATTGTCCATCCCAGCTTTGTGCACACAGCCACTGGGCCATCAGCTGGACCAACATGAACCAGTTGTGTGGGTATGATCAAGTGAGGGTCATCTGACCTGATAAGTAGTGTGGATTTGACTTTGCCAAAGGACTGCAAAGGAATATCTCTCAGGTTCTTGTATCATTTTGTCATGTATTCTACTGCACTGCTCTAGCAGAGGTCTGGTGGATGTCAGCTTCTAGCTCTGTCTTTGTCACAGCTGACATTGTAAAAGTTGTTCTCAGGGATAATCATTTCTGTTCCCACAAGGCCAAGGTGACCAACAGCAGCTGGTAGTATGATTGCTTGATCACAACCATGGGTCCACAAGCCATGAGCTGTGATGTGGTTTTCGGGCCAGGTGCTGCAATGGAGTGCTTGGATCCCTGCTGGCTACCAAGCAGATAAGTAGCAGGTTTGACCCTCTGCTGTTGAACTGTTTTGTGCTCCAGTTCAGATGTGAATGTGCTCATCATTCAAAGACCTGCAAGGTCTGAACTTTCCTCTGAAGTCGCTCAGCCAGATCTGGGAGAGTGTGTGTCCCCAGTCACTGCCACTTTGGATAATTCTCTCGTTAAAGCTGTGTTCGGCAAATGTATCTCTGGAGTTTATCTCAACATGAGATCCGCACCGCCGAGTTCCAACTGATTCAGCAAAGTCTTCAAAACCTTTAAAATCTCCAGCCCTCACTGCAGGGGCATGCAACAAAGCCCTGAGTAATCCTTTCTGGGATGACTATATCTCTGCATCATGACTTGCATGGCACTAGTGTATAGAGTCTGACTAATAACATACTGCTTAGTGACTTGAAGTGGAGAGGCGAATTTGAGAAGGGGGATCTAAAATTTATTGTCCTTACTTAAATGTTTGTGAGAACCAAGTACACTGTCCAGGCACTTTCTGAAGAAATTCACTTTCTTTTCCTGAGTTGAATGCAGTGTGGGCTTGGGCCCACGCTAATGAGTTGCAAGCTCCATCATAGTAGGTAGATGAGAGTTACCAGGAGATGTAGGAAAGGGCACTGGGTAAGAGGTGGTGCAGGATGATGAACAGGCGACCTTAGCTGCCAATACGTAGGCCTGGCACTAAATAGCTATTCTGATGGGTCAGTGATAGGCCGTGGCGCTATAGCAGGAGGCACAGGAAGTGCAGGCTCCTGTAATACAGCAAAAGGCCAAGATAGCACAGGAGGTTCCAGAGGCTTGAGGTATTGATGGATGATGTCACAATAGCGTCTTCCTTCTTTAATATAAGGTCAATGGAATAAATAAAAAGTTATCTTTATTAAACTATGTTCTGTGCTTCTTTCTCAAAATTAAGAACTGAGTATCCAGCCATCCATCTATTTTCATCCCCTTATCCAATTCAGAGTCGCAGGGCTGGCGGGGTGGGCTGGAGCCTATCCCAGCTGCCATAGGTCCAGAGGCAGGGTACACCTGGGCTAACACAGAGAGAGACAACCATTCATGCTCACAATCACACATACAGTCAATTACCCTAACCCCATGCATGTCTTTGAACTGTAGGAGGAAGCTGCAGTACCTGGAGAGAACAAGCCCCAGCTGCCTGCTGGATTTGAACCCGCTACTTTCTTGCTCTGAGGCATAGGTGCTAACCACCATGTAGACCTGATGCCCCTCTGTTATAATTTCACAAAACACACATTTGCAAATTTAAAACGTGCAAGCAGAGGCTTTCTCGACTTTATATATATATGTCTTGATGTGTCTTATATCATAGCAATAAATATGAAATGTTAAATGTAGGATGCATTAAGGAGAACTGGCCCACGTAACTTAAATGGAAATTGCTTATCTGGCATCTATCTTCTAGGGTTGGATGCTTCACTTATAGACTGTGGACAACTTCTGTACACGACTCGTTAATGGCTTCATAATCATTTTTTAACACACACCAGTTTTTAGTTGTTTGCTTCTATATTAGTACCATTAAGATTGCATCTGAGGTATGTGCAAGCACCTTATTTTTCCAGCTGCCAAGAACTGCGCCAACAATGCAAGTGGACTGACCTCTTCGTCTACAGTTTAAAATTCTGTTATTTCCATTCTATATGAAAAATTTACTATAATAACTCTAAATAACATTTTGTGTGTGTGTGTGTGCGCGTGCAGGGGGGGGATGTCAGAGGGCACTGTGATAGGGATGTTTTTATAAATGTACAGTAAAAGCCAAACATATTCCAGTGGGACTCATAAAAATCAGATTGTAGTCATTTCTATCTGTTTACAAGAGCCACATTTATTAGAGGGTTTTTCCTTAGGTTAAGAGGGGATTGGGGAATTGAGAAAGAGCAAGAGGAGGTGACCAAAAATGAAAAGTGAAAGCAGAAACACAATATATAAGGAGTGTCGCACAGCAGCCCTCTTCACATTCCCCCAACTGGTGTTGAAAGGAAGACCAGGCTCTTTATCAACCAATCTGCTTCCAGAGATTCCAAGAGAAGACTTCTCCAGCACAACCAGACATGGCACTGTGGGGTAACGCCAAGCTCTTTCTCAGCATCCTTGCCATCAACTTCTGCTGCACAGGTAAGTTTCTCTCAGGCATCCTGCCAGGCTGGGTGTCAAGATCTGCCACCTTAATGCTTTTATCGTCCATCTTCTCAGACAGCAAATGAAACGAGTCATTGCCAAAACACTTTGTGAGCTTAAAGCGATAGAGGATGTAATGTATCACAACACATCCACTTGAAATTGCTCCAAGAGGAAGCAAGCAGTTGAGGTTTAAATATATGTCTGTGGTTGACAAGCTTTCCTGTTTGCATTTTAAATATAGCTGTTTCTCATTCCAAGTGTGTTTGTAGAAGTTTCTGTGAAATGCATCTCAGTGAGCTTTACAAATCATTAATCATTAAAGCCTCAATACTGAAAGGAGCTGTACAAAAGATGCTTAAAGAGGACAAGAATATCTCTTCCAGGATGTGCAGATGAGGACAAGACACAGACGTAGTACCAGAATGATATGAAGTTAATGGAAAATTAAATAAGTTATAGACATTTTTTATCAATGTAAAAGTAAACAGTGATAATGGAGTGAGGGAGTTTTCTTACCCAAGGTGTGGTGTTGTTAGTGTAACTGTGGAAATTCCCTGCCAAGTGACAAAAAACTGGGTCTATGAGAGTGTCACTGTAACTTGTGTGACGTGGGGGTCATATTACTACAGTACTGAGTGCTGATAAGTCATAAGCTTATCTGCACTGTTAAGCAATACTTCCTGCAAAGCATATTCAAATATACAAAAGAAATTATATAAAGAAAAAGATGCATTTAAGCTGATGTTATCACAAGTAACACAATGTCAAGGTGAAAATGATGAATGGAAAGAGACAAAATAATTTATCAAAACACAGGCTAGTCAAGCAGCACAAACCACTCCAAACAAACCTTATGTAACCTAACACTTTAAAAATAATGTAATACCACATTGTTTCCAAAAGTAAAACCTCAAAGCTCAAGCTCAGATGGACTGACCCTGGCTCACCTTATGATCCACACACATGCACGACCTCATAGACAAAACATAAAACTTTTAGTTGCGCCTAAGTGATCGATGGCGGTTTTTCCAATGCACTTCTTAATCTTTGCTTTTGCCTTTGTTTATTTTGATGTTTTTAATACTAAACTCTCTGAATGAATCAACTTGAAGTGTTTTTAACAAATGCATTTAAAACTTTTTGGGTTTGGAGTGTCGCCTGATGATTAAAATGATCTTCTTTGTCTTTCAGTGATATTGGCAGAGATACCCAGGGACTGCTGCTTGGAAGTGACAGGGAAACCTATCAGTAAAACTATTGTCGCTGACTACTATAAGCAGCTCCAGGGCTGCAATATCAGTGCCACAGTGTAAGTTCTGGTGATGCACCAAACTAGTAGATCAGGATACACAAACATGCTCCTCTCACATGCGTGCTCACCCTGACCTGAGTGATTTGGGTTTCTTGCAGTTTCATTAGCAGACGTGGGAGGACAATGTGCGCTCCTGTTAATGAACCCTGGGTCAATCAGCTGATGCACCATGTGGACAGCCTGAAGAAAAAGTGCAAGGAACAGAACTACAAGGTACCTTGACTCTATTCTGCTGCTCAGCTGAACAAACTCTTTCAAGTTTAAATGTTAAACAATGGGCAATACTCCAAACTTAAAATTTTGAAGCAAATCAGCACTGCGCATTCATATTTTAAAAATGCTTTATTGGCTAAAAAGACACACCTGATTTAAAGGACCAGTTCAAAGTTTTTTGGAAAATGAGCGGCAGTTTTTTTTCTTTCAGAGAGCTTGAAGATTGATACTCGTAGTAAACTGTCATATTAGTCCCTACCAAAAAACTTCAGGTTTAAAACAAAGCAAGGTTGAAACAAAACCAAACAGCGAGTTTAAAAAGCAAAAACATAAAAATGTGGAGGCTGGAGTCTTTGCTCTGTCTGCTGTTCCATAAGCTCAGTACTAAAAGTGATCATAAACTGTGGACAAATAAAAAAGCTACACCACATTAAATAGTGATTAGAGTGTAATTTTTTCTGTTAATTTGGACTTTGGAATTGTCTTCCTAGCATAAAGACTCCAGAATAGTAAATTATGCTCATGTTGAACACAGAGCGAGTTTTTCACCAGAGCATATATTACTCAAAGTGTCACATTAGGATCTGAAACCTGATGATAAATACCAATAAAATAAAACAAAAATCTTATTGTCAGTTGCCTCATTTGCTCTGTGTAAGTTAATACAGTATTCAACCAGAGCATCTCCGTCAAGCCTCATTTCATTTTAAGTGGGTTGTAAGTGAACTGTTGAATAAATGGTGCTACAGTGAATCTGAGTCAGGAAGCTGAATCAATGCCAAAACACTGATATTCACCACTCAGCTTCAACTGCACACTTGGCGCACACTTACACTGTGCTTGTAATAACAGTACGACATGAAAAATGAAACCAAATATTGCAGATCTTATTCCTCCATCCCACGCCATGTTAGTGGCCTTTGTGGTTTTCATCTTAGACAGCACGAGCTGGGACAAAAGCAGAATCACTCTTCTGCACTTGATTTCCTGATGTGTGCCATCATTCCAGTTTGAGAAAACAGGGAACAGGAAGTTAAAGCTGAAAGTAATGGCTTTGGTTTCTAAACATTTGTGTTTCTACAGCCCAGCCGTTGCTTTGGAGTGAAGAAGGTGTAACTGAGCCACCAGCCAGAGTGACAACAGCAGCTGCACATCAGTGAGCAGAAGGAGTGGCTCAAACCACCCAACGCCAAACATGGATAAATTAAGAGTTGAAAATAATCAGCAGTTCTTCTTTCTACTAAAGATATTTATCACATTTTTCTTTGACATAAGTAAGACTGAGTTTAAGTAAATAACTTGAAACAACTTGAAGGTCTATTTTTTTATTCTGTGTTTTTTTCTGAAATAAAGGTTCTGTGAAAGAGATGTGGGGAAACCAAAAATGTGAATGTGTGAATCATATTTAGCTGTAGATTAACGTGGAACTCAGACAGAAGTAGTTTTGTGGTCATGTGGATTTATGGGAGTGTTGAACCTTTCAAAATAAAACCTATTTTTTACCAAATCCTGATCATGTATGTGATTCCTTGTTGATGACACTGTCTTCTCTGTTGAGACTGAAAATAATAAATAATCTCTTAAAGTATTGAAACAGCAAGGCTAGTTAATTTACTTCTTGTTGTGCTGAAGGCATTCGTGTGAGATCAAAAGACAAATGTGAGAAGAGAGATCAGTTTCAGCTTTTGTATCATTTTACATCAAACTACCAAGTTGTTCAAGTGAGCATAACAGTGGAGCGTGACAAGTGACAGGTGTTTCTTGTTACCCATGTGTCATATAAGATTGATTAAGTATTAAGTAGTTCTGGAAATCTATTCCCAGTTAAATCTGAGGCTTTTACCTGTGATGAATGCAACTGAAGCATACAGTAGACCAACATGAAGTTCAGAGAGCTGTCCATAGGAAGAAAGCATGACAGGAACATTGGACATAGCCAGTACCACAACCTGGAACATCCTAAACTAGAAGGGAGTGCTGAGCAACTGGCCTTGAACTGGTTGTCCAAGAAAACAAGAACAGCAGCTTTGAACTAATGTTATAAACTGGTGGGACAAAGATGAACCCCTAACAAAGGAAAGGAAAGGCCAAACTGTGGAGAAATAAGGGATCTTCTCATGATCCTAAACATACAAGTTCATCTGTGAAGCACGATGGAGGCTATGCCATGGTTTAGGCTTGCTTGGATGCTTCCGGAACAGGTTCCGTGATTTTTACTGAGATGTAACTCATGATGGTACCAGCAGAATGAATACAGAAGTCTACAAAGACATATTGTCACCTAGTTAATGAAGAAATGCAAAGACCCAAAACACAAAGCAATCTCAACAAAGGACTACATCAGAAGAGGGTGGCATAAAAGATTTTGGACTGGCCAAGTCAATCACCAGATCTTAACCCATTTGAACATGTAGTTCATCTCCTGAAGAAAAGACTGAAAAAAGAAAACCGGCAAAACAGATAGCAACTAAAAGACACTGTGGTAAAAGACTGATAGGACAAAATCAATGAAGAAATGAGAAATGTGGTGGAGTCTGTGGCTTGTCAGCTTGATGCAGTTATTGTGAGCAAGGGATATGCGTGTAAATATGAAGTATTATTTATTTTAATTTAGCTGAGAACATTCTGAGTATATTGATGCTCACTTGAAAAACTGGGTGGATCGATACAGAATGTGTTATGTTGTGTGTTGTTTAATCTAGATGTAAATACCAGGGAATAAACTCACAAACTCTGATCGCTCTTCTCGTATTCATCTTTAGAGCTCACGTACAAATGTCTTTAACGCACAGCAAAAACTAATTAACTGGCCTTGCTTTTCAGATACTGTTCAAGGGGACTGTATTTTAGGGGTCGGTTTATTTAGCTTCCCAACAAAATATGTGCAAACAGCATCATTTAAATCATTTTAAGATGGTTTTAATATTTATTAATAAAATTTAAAATAACCTGTCATCAGCCAAAGGAGCTGAATCCATATTTCTTAGAAACTAAGAGCAAAGCTCTTACTTAACTTACTAATGCTTATACTGGTTATGGTACTGCATTAAAATATAACAATTTTTTATAAATACCTACATTTGTCATCAGTCGGGTAGGGTGAAATGGGTGGAGAAAAGTGTCAGGGGTGCTTTATGACAGGATAGCAGTAAAAGTGAAAGGGAATTTTGACCATGAATCGCGACATGAAGTTGGTAAAGATTCCTTGTAGAGTGGCAGTGAGACCTGCTATGATGTACAGTTTGGAGATGGTGACACTGATGAAAAGACAGGAGGCGGAGCTGGAGGTGGCAGAATTGAAGATGTTGAGATTTTCTCTGGGAGTGACCAGGATGGACAGGATTTGAAATGAGTATATTAGAGGGACAGCTCAGGTTCAGCAGTTTGGAGATAAAGTCAGAGAGGCAAGACTGAGATGGTGTGGACATCAGAGGAGGGATCGTGAACATACTGGACACTGAAGATGGAGCTAGGAGAAGAGGAAGACCACAGAGAAGGTTCATGGATGTAGTGAAGGAAGACATACAGAGGTTGGTGTGAGGGAAGAGGATGCAAGGGATAGGGTGAGATGGAGGCAGATGATCCGCTGTGGATCCACTAACTGGAGCAGCTAAAAGAAGAAGAAAGAAGACGTCATCAAGACAAGTCAAGTCAAATTTATTTATATAGCACATTTTAAAACCACCTCAGTTTACCAAAGTGCTTCACATCAGTTAAAAAGGAAACTAAACGATGAAGACGTACACATTTAAAATATTAGCACATAAAATAAGTACACTGATAAAAATAACAATAAAATCAGAGTAAGACAGATAATAAAAGTTGTCAAATTAAATTGCAAAATTAAAGTTAAGAAAATAAATAAAAGCTAAAAGGCCAAATAACGTGGATTTTGTGACTTGTTCTATGGAGGTGGCTTAATGCAGTTTCTCCATGTGAATAACTTTGCAGTTTCTTTATAAAAACTGCTATGATCACATACACTTAAAATAAAGATATTTCATGTTTTATAGTTATTAACATGAAAATTAATGATTTAACTGACAAATGTTATAGACTGGGAACAAAACAGGGATTAAACTGATGGCTTGGACAATTTCAACATTGAGAACACCTTTAAAATCTTATTTTCTCATGCTTTTCCTAAACCTGTTTGCTCCTTTCCTTGGTGTCCTGGTTTGAATACCAAATGGTTAATACAACTGAATCATCATCCCCGTATAGCAGGCAGCTAGCAGTTAGTGGCTAGCTTGGCAACTCGCTCTTTATGCAAAGCAAGCTTCCGTTTCTTCCTTGTGGACAAAGGCAAATCTGTTGCATGCTTGGTTTTGCTGGTTTCTGGGGTTGAAAAAGGAAGCTAATGTGAAAGTGCCCAAAATTATAGCCACTGGAAACATGCTCAAAAAGCAAAACAGTCCTCATAGACCCCCATGTTAAAATGGCTACCTTCAGAGATGAACCAGAGGTGAATTTTCATGGTTATTTTTCAGTCTCTCTAATCGCTGTTTTCCTTCATAACCATTTTTTTTTTTTTTTACCCAACAATCAGTGGTTTTGCCACACACACCCAGAGACCTTAAGTGCCTAATTAGCAAATGCTAGCTTGTTTGCCTACTGGGCTAAAATG
>VUQH01073570.1:0-17623 GCA_015106775.1 Etroplus canarensis | reverse complement strand
AGACTGAGCTGCTGCTTTTAGCTTCTTTATTGGAGCTCGTTGGTGAACACAGAGTGAAGCATTAGCACGTGTGTGTGTGTGTGTGTGTGTGTGTGTGTGTGTGCGTGCGCGCGCGTGCGCGTGCATGTGCATGTGTGTGCTGCAGCCATTTTTAAGCAACAGGTTTCTTACTTCTGGCCTGCTTGCTCTTGTCTCTGCTGTTCCTGAACGCCATCAACTGCTTGGTGGAAGTCAAACACTGCGAAGGAGGGAGAAAGGGGGGACACACACTCACACACCTCAAAGAAAGCAGAGCTCACGCGTACGCGTACACACACACACACACACACACACACCTACACACATGTCGTCTTGCATGCAGTCAAACTTTCATACACGCTCTAAAATCAAAGACTCCAGGGGCAGATCGGGGAGGACTCACCGATGTGTGCTCTGTCCGAGATGATCAGTCTTTTCTCCCAGTCCTTTAAACCTACACACAAACACACACAGTTTGAATGTCCACACAGATCATGAAAGCGCAGCCTTGTTCTGTTGGGACAGAAAATGGTACAACACTCACTTTTTCCTTTGCGTTCATTTTTTTCTGCTTCTTCAAACAGGCCTGGAAGATGGATCACTACACCGTTGCCTGAAGTAAAAAAGAAACTGCGACACTTAAGTTCACCGTTTCTGATTAAAGAGACACAGTGAGTGCATTTCTGTATTTCTGAATGAGGTATGAGTCTGTAACACAATTTATTTACGTTTCTTTAAAAACTTCTTATACAATTAATATTTTCACCATTTTTAAAAATGCTGAAAAGGACTGAAATACTCTCTTTCTTTCCACTTAAATAAAATGCTTCAATACTACAGAGAAGATTCACTTTATTACAAGTGAAAATCTTGCATTTAAGTTAAAGTCAATTAAAGTTCTGGGATACTGAGCTGGCGAGTTAAATTACAGAGAGGGTTGTTAATCAGGTTCAGCAGCTTTGGTGATAATGAAATCAACAACAGTTGCACTAAAGGAACAACAATGAGACAACCCCCAAAATAGGAATGATTTTACAGGTGGAGGCCACCGACATTTTTTCTCCAGCATGAAGCAATACCTGGACCCTACAGAGGTCGTACAGGTAGTCCAAATGCTCCAGGACGGCACATCAGTACGTGCCATTGACAGAAGGTTTGCTGTGTTTCCCAGCACAGTCGCAAGACCATGGAGGAGATTCCAGGAGACAGGCAGTTACTCAAGGAGAGCTGGACAGGGCCACAGAAGGTCCTTAACCCAGTAGCATGACCGGTCTCTGCTCCTTTGCTCCTTTGTGCGAGGAGGAGCAGGATGAGCACTGCCAGAGCTCTACAAAATGGCCTCCAGTAGGCCACTGGCGTGAACGTATCTGACCAAACAAAATGAAAAAGAATTGGCAGGTCTGCCACTGGTGCCGTGTGCTTTTCACAGATGAGAGCAGAAGGTTCACCCTCAGCACATTTAATAGATAACCCCCCCCCCCCTCCTAACTGAGGTGTTCAGTACAGTATATTAACTGGACACAGACCAAACTAAACCCACTGGAGTGTAATTCAACTGTCCTGCAACAGAGCTTTTTCATATCAACATTACCATTGACACTGCCATGCTTTGGGACATTTGATCATAGTCAATATTAATGAATGGAGCCTTCATTTCAGTTTTTGTTCCAGACAGGTGTTAATTCAACTATATGATTATTTTGGAGGCTGTAGTTTGTGGTGCTGCAGAACAGAGACATCCTGAGCAGCTCTATGGATTGACATCAAGGCCAATCCATGCTTATTATAATGGATCAACTAAAATAAACCTGATCAAATTCAAAGCCTGTCCTTATAGTTCCCCTGCAGCCTGCTTGTGTTACTGTGCTTCTCCTTTACCACAGCTGGCCTCTATCAAGCAGCATGTGCTCTACCTAAGGTTGAATTTAAGCACAAATGGGCAGAGTAAGTCTCATTACAGTCAGTCAGACACTAAAAAATATGTTACTGATCCTTAAATCTCTACTCTGAACAGAACACAAAACATCTAGGTATCAGAATAATTTTTAGCCAACACTGGGAGTCACTTTCACTGATTAATAATAATAATAATGTTACCAGTACAGTTGCATCAAAGGTCTCTAATTAATGCTAATTGTGACCGTCTCTCATGCTGAGAGAGTTGCTTATTATTGTTTTGTTTCCATAAACTCAGAAAGATCAAGTTTATGCATCATAAATAAAATCACATAGAAATTTAAAAACTTCATAGATTTAAATCAGAGCTATCCTTATTTTGATCAAGGCACATTTAAAAAATGAATTATTAAATTATAGTTATCAGGTTTTTCAACATTAAGGGCCCAGCCTAACCAAGATTATTCTACTGTGGAATACTCACTGCACTGAAGTATTTTTAATTTTTTTTGGCCAGTATAATTTTATTCAGCCTTTTGTGCTAAAAGAGCTGATGTGAGAATTGTTTTGGTGTATTCAGAGCATATACAGTATAAAAGATGGATGTAGCTTCTGGGTCTGAAAAGTGAAGCCAGGGTGGGAAGTGCCTTCAAAGTCTTGATCACAGTCTGACCTCGCTGGTCACATCCAATTTCAAAACACCAATATGGTGATGACAAAAACGCTCAGTTCGAGTCTTCATAATGAGACATTACAAACAAAGGGGTGACATCACAGAGGCAATGTCCATCTTTTGTACCGTCTATGGTTCAGGCCAAATTTGAAGCAAACATTTGAACTCTGGAGAAAGATTTGCTTCACGCTAACATATGAAAGTCACTTGGCTGAGATTTCCCTATAGTCTGTGGATGCTCATGACACCACTAACAGTCATTAACAGAGGATGAGCTTATTATCACCAAAGTTTCTTCACACTGCACTCTAACTACCCCACATCACACATTTTAGCCAAAGTGATTCGTAAGAGAAAACTTTGTGATGATAAATCACACTGTATTTTGCTTGTTTACTTGTTAATGCTACCTCTGTTCCTATGCATATCTGTAGATGTGTATAATAATGCACAGATCAGAAGTTATCTCAGAGCAGAGCTAGGGGCAAAGACTACAGGTTTATCTATAATGTGCATGCACAAACAACCAAAAAATGCTGCTGGCCTCTCAGCTTACCCAGCTCCATCCATTGTTAAATGGAAACTGATATGCCCATGGAAGTGACAGAAACTATGGATTCCACTGGTCGCAAGTCAAGCAGAGTCAAGCCTGCTTCCAGAGACATTAGCCAACTTCAACCACAGGCTGCAGACAATAGGAGATCTTTTATGGGACAGAAAACTGTTTGAGATGGAAAGATCCGGGTAAGGGGCATAGGGGCAAGTAATGCTACTTTGCCTTGATGGAACTCCACTGATATAGAGAAAGCAAATAAGTGGAGACTTGGAGAAAAACAATTGAATTTGTTAGACTTATTAATAAGGTCTGAAAATATGATACTGTTATTATAGTTATTGGTTGCACTTTGAAAGGAAGCAGCTCTTTCATGGAAAAATATTTATGGGTTGTGAAATGATGTAAAAACACTCTAGTGACTGCTTTCAAGTAAGTAATACAAGACCTTCAAACAATTAATGAAGATTTTTGTTCAACTAATGATTTTCATCTAACATCCAGTGAAAGTTTTCCTAGGTGAGCCTAAATGTAATGTCAAGGGAAGTATGTCTGTTAGGGAGAGCTTTTCTGAATGGTGTCTTTTCTATATAGTATTCAAACAGCTGGCTCTAATTAGCTTAATCGGACTGAATCAAATGGAGGGCTTGAAGTAATTACTTTAACCAAATTTAATGTGAGAAATAAGAAAATGAGCTCCAAAAGCAACAAACTCTCTTTCAGTAACACTCTGGGAATACACATAGATTTGCTCTCAGTGATGGAGACCATGAACATGACCATGAACACTTGTGGGTGGCACAGTGATACACTGTTTAGTACTGTTGAGTCATAGCAATAAAGGTCCTGGGTCTGACCTGCCATTGTGTTGTGTGGGGCGTGAAGTTCTTTTGGCTTCTGAGCTGGGGCATGCCAAAAAAACAAGTTTGAGAATCACTGTGTCAGGGTAACTGTTTAAACAGGATACCCTAATTTTTGCATAGAGGCAGCTGGGAAATCAGATGAAACATCAAAGGTACCAATGCCCTTTTCTCTACATATCTGAACCCGCGCAATTTTGACACTAAAACCATGATATATTCCATGATATTAATGCTTAAAGTTGATCACAGAATTTGTTCTGAAGAAAGGCAAGATCTTGGCTTAAGACTGTGAAAGTTGGAGTACGTGTAAAATTGATTTAATTCCAGTTTTCAACAGAGCTTAAATTTGTTTTTCAGGCTTGAAATTTTAAGCCACTATCTCAGGTACTTTAAAGGTATGAGGGCTTAAGATTGTAGGAAATACAAGTCTAATTAAAACATTTCAACTCACCTCGATGTGCTTCAAGGGCCTGTATCTCAGAATATATTCATAGTATGAAGGTTTTATTTTTCATGCCTTAATTAAATATGATAAAGGGAGTGGTACTTGAGTATCTCTATAGGGTTGTGGTTTACACATTTGCCTTACAAGCGAAAGGTCACTGGTTTAATTTCAGGTGGAAACACAAGCTCCTCCCACCATGGAGCGTTGTGTCAGGAAGGATATTCAACATAAAACTGCTGCCAAAATACCGATGCAGATTATTCCATTGTGGGGTCCCCTTGAGGAAATACAAGAGAGCAGCCAAAGGTAAATGGACTGGTACTTATATAGCGCTTTAGTACTCATAGCACCTTTTTACTACAAGCCTCATTCACCCATTCACAGGCACATTCATACAGCACTTTCTTCTATGCCTTTAAGGAAAGCAATGCCTCTCCATCCAGAAGATAATGAGATATTTCCCAGGTTATGTGAAAACTTTAAGCTGCTGATGATACAAAAGAAAAGCACAAACTAAAGAATGGACTGACTGACAAGAACAGATCCTTAAGCCTTCATAACAACATTTTGCTTAAATCGAAATTTCGCAACTTTTAAGGAACACCAGTGATAAACATTGCCTAACATGGATGACATGCACCCTGCTGTCTTATTAAAATAATCTTAACATGATCCACAGCAAACACACAGGGTGCTCTCCAACTCAAAGGGAAAATCTGACTTAATCTACAGAGGAACAGAAAAAGTAATCACTTCAAGAGGTGAAAGATGACTGAGCATGACTGAGTTTAGTTTTAGAACTGTTGGCCTGCCACAACTAACACACCATGTTGAAAGCCTCCTTGGGTGTTTAAGTCAGCATAGTAGCATTAATGTGTCATACATCAGAGTGAAAAAAGCAGAAATGTGATGATGTATCGACAGATTGCAGAGCTGTACAGTGGAGGCCACTGACATTTTTCCCTTCTCATCTTTTCTGACTGTTCTTTCACTGGCTAGGGTCAGTGTCACTACTGGTAGCATGAGACCATACCTGGACCCTACAGAGGTTGCTCAGGTAGCCCAACTCCTCCAGGATGGCACATTAATATGTGCCATTGACAGAAGGTTTGCTGTGTCTCCCAGCACAGTCTCAAGACCATGGAGGAGGTACCAGGAGATGGGCAGTTACTCTAGGAGAGGTGACAGGGCTGTAGAAGATTCTTAACCCATTAGCAGGACCAGTATCTGCTCCTTTGTGCAGGAAGGAACAGGATGAGTACTGCCACAGCCCTACCAAATGACCCCCAGCAGGCTACTGGTGTGAATGTCTCTGAGCAAACAATCAGAAACAGACTTCATGAGGGTGGCCTGAGGGCCCGACATCTTCTAGTGGGCCCTTTGTGGGAACAGCTTGGGAAGGGCTCTTTTCTGTTCCAGCATGACAGTGTCCCAGTGCAGTCCATAATGGCATGGTTGGATGAGTTTGGCATGAAATAATTTGACAGGCCCACACAGAACCCTGACCTCAACCCTGTCAAATATTGTTTGGAATAAACTAGACTGAAAGCCAGACCCTCTTGTCCAATATCATTGTCTGACCTCACATATGCTCTTCTGGATGAATGGGCAAAAAAATTTACAAGGACACTCTCGAAAATCTTGTAGAAAGCATTCCCAAAAGAGTGGAAAGGAGTGTGGCCCAGTGCACAAAGCAAGGTCCATAAAGGGGGGTCAACTCCATATTAATGCCTGTGGCTTCAGAATGGAATGTCATAAAAGCTCCTGTAGGTGGCCCAATACTTTTGTCCATATAGTCAACTTCTTGTGTTAAGTAAATGGCAGTGTCCCTACCAGAGTTATTATAGATTTGTGTTTTCTAATTAGTTTTGATTTTTATTTAAATTTTAATTTTGAGTTTTTGTTTTCTAATTAGTTTAGTTCTAGTTAATTTCCAGAGTGGGGTTGCTTGTTTCAGTTTAGTGTGTATTGTTTGAAAATGTGTCCCTGGCAGCGTAGCGGTTTGTGCATTTGCCTTTGAAGCGAAAGGTCCCTGGTTCGATTCGACGTGGGGACACAAGCCCCTCTCACCATGGAGGGTTGCGTCAGGAAGGGCATCTGGTGTAAAACCTGTGCCAAATTACCAATGCAGATTATTCTGCTGTGGTGACCCCTTGGTGGAGAATACAAGGAAGCAGCTGAAAGGATTTGTGAATTGTTTGAAAATGATTAGTTTCAGTGTGAGTTTTACTTTTCTTAATTATTATAATATGGGTGGTATTTGCCAGGGGAAGATTTAAGATATTTAGATCAGAAATTACAATATAAACATGACACTTTGTGAAGGCAGATGAGTCACAATCATGTAGACACCCTGAATCTCAATAAACACATGCAGAAAAAAACCTCATCAGACAGGCTGACTGAACAAATTTAATCCAGCTGACAAAGATGAAAACTAAGGATATTTCCTGTATAATTTTTATTTTAGTTAAGTTAGTTTTTATTTTATTTTATTTTATTTTATTTATTGATCCCTACACTTGAAATGTGTGTGTACTTAAAAAAAAAATACAGCCTATTAGTGACATATAACATTTTTGACCTATAACCTGTGTGACCTTGAAAAATCAACCCATAGAATTTCTACTCATTTATTTTTGTTCTATTTACAAAAAAAATTGTCACCATCACACCGTCACACCAAGATTATAGTTAACTACAAGAAACGTAAAAATCAAAATTTCATATAATGATAATTAAAACTTAAATTAATCCTGAAACTCGAAAAAAATAAAACTAAACCTGTTTAAACAATAAAAACTAAACTGAAACAAGTACACACTGTGTAAACTGGAGAGTGCATTACTGCACGATATAGTGGTTTTACTCTGCAGTTTGAGTAACGTATCAGGAATAAAGATCTCAAAGAGACTGAATTAACCTGTAAGAAATATATTTTAACTTTAACAAAGAATAAATGTGCCGTTGTTAAATGCAACTTTTTATGTTAATCTTTATAAAGAAATGGCCTAAATGGTGAATTCTTAATTTGCAACTTCATTTAGTTATGTTTAAATGCAAAGAATATAAATGTCAAGAATGTTTTTTTCTACATGAGCACTAGAGGGAGCCATTTAACTGCAAATGACTGCAGTTAAATGGCTCCGTGGGATCTTTTTATTGCAGTGGTGACAACTGACAAACCACACAAAACTAAACTTGGATAAAAGAGTGTTTGCATCAGTCTCTCTCCTCCCTGCTTGTGTTTACTATTAATACTTGCCGTGACCACACTTTGGCTTTAACCACGGGCTCACCTGCAGCTCATTTCCCTGTTTTTGCCAGGCTTCCTCTCCTTATTTGACTGCATCTGAATGCACCAACAAACTCTTTAAAACTCTCAGAAATTGTCCAGCTGCGTCTGGCTTTGCAGAGCCGGACGAGTACAGCAACATCTTGCCTGGATGTTTATTCATTGCCGAGCTCACCAAACTCCTCGACTGCCCAGAGTGAGGCCATCCTGTTGAATAAAGCGTGTCACCTTGAAGCTCACAGAAACACACGCAGTGGCATCTGGCATGAAGCCTAGCCTTCTTCTGTATTGTGTGACTATGCTGATGAGAGGCTGGGCAGATACACAGCAGGCCAGAGGGCACCGCTGCCCTACGATTAGGCCCGAAGCTGCACTAGCCATCCGTCCCTCCACCTAACCCCTCAACATCTATCACCTCCCCCATTTTTCTGTACAGCTCATTCAGTCCTGTCTACCAAACTCAACTTTCATATCCCACCAATAGCCCCTCGAACCTCTCTGTGTGCCGCCTCCCCTCCTCCCCTCTTCATTTGAATCCCACAGTGAGGCCTCTTTGTCCAGTAGCTGCATTGTGCTGTGAAGGGAAGCACAGTAAATGGACAAGCAAATTAGTTTTCACCCGGCTGCAGTGTTTGGACACATACACAGTCTGATGTGCACAAACATACATGCAAAGATTCACTTGTTCAGGAACCTTTCAGTGTCTTCTAGATTATCTGATTATCTGTCCAGGTTTGTTTCAGACCTCTGACCTTTAAACAAAGGCCTCTATAAAAAAGGGAAGGCAGTGACAAGAGCATATATTGTCACATCTCCATCAATATCTGAGCTCTGCTTCACAAAATTTATGGATCTGAGTGTTTTTTTTTATTGGCTTTGTTCACTTTGATCCTTCTCATTCTATTACACAGATTTGTTCGTTCTGACCTATTCAAAGCTTCATTATTTGATTCCTTTTTTCTCTGTTATATACTGCACTGTGTAGTCACTAGTTTCTTCTGTCTGCCATTTGGTGCTGAGCAGGTAGTGTACAATTGTGTTTATGTGAGCTTTTTATTGAAAACAGCTGCCTGCTGCAGCTGGAAACGTAAGAGGAGCAGAGTGAGAGCAAACCAAAACAGGAAGCTGTGGGCTGTGACACCAAAACAAAGAGCTGAAAGATGGTAAAAGGCTCCACGTAGTTGAGATGAATTGTAGATCTGGGTTTGTCGCAACAAGCAACTTGCTTCTCATTGCACACATGCTCTTTGAGCTTTAATGTTTCAGGAATTTTTTTCAACAGAGATTACCCACTCATCCAGAAGAGATTTTGTGAGGTCAGACACTGATGTTGGACAAGAGGGCTTGGCTTGCAGTCTCCATTTAAGTTCATCCCAGAAATGTTCAGTGGGGTTGAGGTCAGGGCCCTGAAGGGGTCAGTCAGTTCTTCCACGTCAAACTCATCAAATTATGCCTTCATGGAGCTTGATTTGTGCACTTTGGCACAGTCATGTTAGAAATGGAATTAGAACTAATGAGCCCAGGCCAACCCCAGAAAAAGAAACCCATAGCATTCGTTATCCCTCCTCCACCAAACTTTACAGCTGGCACAATACAGCCAGTCAGGTAACATTCTCCTGGTGTTTGCCAGACCCAACATTGTTCATATGACTGCCAGATAGAGAAGTGTAATTCATCACTCCTCAGAACACACTTTCACTGCTCCTGAGTGCAGTGACAGTGCACTTTACATCACTACATCTGTTACTTGGCATTGTGCTTGGTTATGTAAGCCTTGCATGCAGCTGCTCAGCCATGGAAATCAATGCCATGAAGCTCACAGCACACCATTTTTATGCTGATGTTAATGAAAGAGAGGGTCTGGAACTCTGCAGTAATTAAGCCAGCAGAGCACTGGCAGCATTTACCTTCTGTGACTTTACATGGTCTGCCACCTTGTGGCTATGTTGCTGTAATTTATAAATCCTTCTACTCTCCTTCTACAATTGATCATGGAATATCCCAGAGGGAAGCAAGTTCAAGAAAAAACTTGTTGCAGACTATTACAGTACACTCCAGTTCAGTGAGCTCTTTAGAACGACTCATTCTTTCACAAATGTTTGTAAAATCAGACTGCTGGCTAGGTGCTTGGTTGTATGCATCTGTGGAAATGGGATTGAATGAAACACTGAAATTCAATTATTAAGAAGTGTGGTCCAATGCTTTTGTCCATACAGTGTAAAAAATCTTAAAGACAACCTTCAAAAGTAATCTAATACGCCACAAAATACAAAAATATCAAAAATAACCTTGTTTAATCATGAATAGATCACTTTGTTTAGGATTTAATTAACCAGGAAAACATATTCAACATGAACTAAACAAGATAAGTAAATAAGTGGGGGGTTTTTAAACCTAGCAGCCAAAAGAGAGACTAAACTAAATTTATTTGCATGCTCTGCTGTTCTAGTTGAAGGAACAGTTCAGTAAATAGCCATATTTAGTTTGTTGCAGATGTAGAGAAAACATGCAAAGGGTTGGAGTGACAGAAGCGGATCCAAGGGATAGGGTAATATGGAGGCAGATGATCTGTTGTGATGGCCTGTAACGGGAACAGCTGAAAGAAGAAGATAAGACGGCTGATTGTCTCATAATTTGCAGCTGTAGACTGACCATAAGATGGAAATAGCCAGAGCGACATAACCCACTGGTTAATGAAATCCTGTTATGACATCTCAAGTATGTTTGCCATCACGAGCCTGATGTTCTGAAACTGGTGGTGATGAGTGAGTTGCAGATCTGACTGATGCTTGATTCATGGTACTGTGGTTGTGTCTGTCTGCATTGGTATTTGCCTACACAGATCCAACACAGAGGGGAATGAAACCAACGCGGACATGCTGCTGCGTAGTCCTCCAAAAAGCCAGCTGTGCGTAGCTTGATGCGGATGATGCTGTGCGTAGGTTGAATGCTGATTGGTTGAAAAGTAGGCTGGGACAAAAAGGGAGCAACAGCAGAGTTTCCAACATAGAGGGAAAAAACATCATCATCTTCTTCTTTTTCATCTTTCAGGTGATCCCATTAGGGGTCACCACAGAGGTTTATCTGCCAGCATCTCACACTGTCCTTTGCACCCTCTTCTGTCACACCAACCCTCTACATGTCCTCTGTCACTACATCCATGATCTTTGCTCTGTGGTCTTCCCGATTTCTTCCTGCCTGGCAGCTCCCACTTTAACAACTTTTGTCCAATCTATCCACTATCCCTCCTCTGCACATTTCTAAACCATCTCAACCTTGCCTCTCTGACTTTGACTCCAAACCATTCAACCTGAGCTGCCCCTCTAATGTAATCATTTCTAATCCTGTCCATCCTGCTCACTCCCAGTGAAAAACTCTGCCACCTCCAGCTCCGTCTCCTTTCAAGCCCCAAAAAACATCATAGAATAAAAAGCAGTATGAAGATCACAGGCAGTGGCTGCAGTGATAGTTTTCATTGTTTTAACACTAGGTTTCATTTCAGCTCTTCCAGGTAGGGACACAAGCCCCTCTCACCATGGAGGGTTGCGTCAGGAAGGGCATCCTGCATCAAACCTCTGCCAAGTTACCAAAATGGATTAATAGGCTGTGGTGACCCCTTGGGGAGAATACATGGGAGCAGTCGAAGGTACATATGTTATCAGGTTATAAGTCTATTGTTGACACCCCCCCATTTGCACGGCTGGGGTAGTCAACAATAGCACACAAGAGTAGTGACTGTAAAAGGCTACAACATGTCAATGAAGGTCTGCGAAGCCATAAATTTACCTTGAGAAACTGCACTGTCATGCAGTGTGACTTGCCAGTCACAAATTAGGCCTACCTTTAGCATATCCTGCTTTAGCCTCCTTTTTGACTCTAAATTTGACTTTAATCTAATAAATAAACATAGTGTTGTATTTAATAACACTTCAAACTAGTGACTGAGACCAGAAACTCAACAGGAAAGTGTTTACAGAGGTTACAGATAAAGGGAACTGAAAGCTGTTTTTCTAAAGACTTTGATACAATTGGAATTCTTTTTGAAACCAGAGGAGTCACCCCCTGGTGGCCATTAAAAACAATGCATGTTTAATGCATTTTTGCATTTGGTGTGCAGATGTGATCTTCTAACTCAAAAAGATTTATTTCCTGAAATATCAAACTATTCCTTTAGCAGAGATGATCTGGTTCTGGGGTGGAAGGTGGAAATATGCTTGATAAGTTTACCCCCCAAGCTCATGCTATCTTCTCTCTGTCTCTCTCATAAGGTGGTCTGACTTGAGTGCAAAGGTCAACAGCTAATGGCTTTTAGGTCACACGTGCGCTTTTGTTCGGGAAGAGTCGACCACATTCCCACATTTAAAAGGGACATTTCACTCCAAAATAAGTTGAAAATTAGTTTAGCAGCAGAGATATTATCCTTCCACTACCGCCTGAAATATTTTGGTCCTTTCCTGGGAGCTTCAACTTTGAGACTGGAATGTCAAACAGAGATGGGTAAAGCCATGCTGATGTCAGGTCTTTTATATCAGAAACTCATAGGTTATGATTTTTTTTCCAAAAGAAATTCAGTGCATCGTCTTTTATTTGCCTTTTTTTATCGAGCACTACTTCTTGTTTGATGTCTCTGCTCCACTTCTGCAGGTCTTTTGAGCAACCCAGTGACCCTCCACCCATGACTCTGACCTCTCTGTGGAATGCGTGGCTGTAAAAGCCTATAAAATTGTTTTTATTCACCCGCTTCTTTGACCCTCCTTCACCTGCTTCGGTTCTTCTCTCCTCCTGTTTTCCAGCCCCTCCCTCCCTCCCTCCCCACTCAGCTCCTGAACTATGGCCGCTCTGTAAAACAGCCCAAACGCAGCAGATGTGTGACGGCCGACGCTGTTAACAGCTGTCAGCTCTTATATCAGCTCCTGTTCAGCCGCTCACCCCCTGACACACACCAGCCTGCAGTTTATGGTCTCCTCACAACGATCACCAACAGTTGTGGCACAAACTTCAAGAGTGAAATCAAATCTTCTAGTGAGGGCCAGAGGTTTTCTCTCTTCTTTTTCTTTATATATATCTTAAATTTTCCCTTTTTTACTTGCACACCTGACAAAGCTTAACTACATGCAAGATCAGCTGACTCTTAGTTTTGTTTTTAGTCATAAAAACAGGATGAGAAAGAACACAAGAGCCACCATTTAAAAATCAAAAACTGAAAGTTTGTTCAAATTAGTCAACAGCTTTTCCAAAGTTGCACGTTATCTCTTTGAAAGGGTCACCAGTTTGGGACGAGGCTGGGGGTTTAGAGGAAGTGAAAAAAGGAAGAAAAGTTCAGAAATTCAGTGAAATATCCTCCTGGCTGTCCTATGACAGCACACACGGAGTACCTCAGTTTAACTGTATTTATCCTTATTTTTGCTACATCCCTAAATTTTCCATTGTAAATAGATTTTTGGAATAACAGCGCTTCACTTACTGTTATTGCTATGTAACCATTTGAACCTGAGTTTGAAGAGCATCGTTTGCTATGTTGAATTGTTCACTTTCCTGCTTGCCCACATTGTGTCATAAGCACACCGACAGTCTCAAACACACACTTACCACATACCTCACATAAATGTCCTGTTTATTTTGTTTTATGACAAACTGTATCACTTGCACTCACTTGTCACTTTATTTTTCATGATCCCCTGCCCTCCAGGCCAGGATCTGCCTCCCTTCTCTCTTTTGGGTGTGGGTTGGGATCTAACAATCATGTGCTCTAGTTCCAGGTGTGGGTGTGGTTGGGTGGAGCGGAAGCTGCTCACCTGTTCCACATTGGTCGTTATCACAGCCCTGCAGTCTCCTCCATACTCTGGAATGTAGCTACTAGTAAAGTAGTAAGCCAGGCCTGTCTTGTTTATGTTCTTGTCTAAAGAACCTACTGATGAACGCTCTGTCTCTATTCTGCTTGTGACCAATTGCTCCGCACCTGGACCCGCCAAATATCCTGCTTGACCCACTCTTACTCCTCACGGATTAAGCCAGTCATAAATAATCAGAATCAGAGTACTTTATTAATCCCTAAGGCCCTGCATTGCCTCCCCAATCTCAGACCCAAACTCACAGATAACCTCCAGCCAGCTCTCAACTCAGTTGGACCCAGTCACTGTACCTTCCAGTCCAGAAAGACAAGGACCCACAGTAAACCCAGGCCTCACTGCATCAAAAGACTTTGCATATTCTCTCTAATAACTTGTCTATCAGTAAAACCTTGCAAACTAACGTCTGCTTCTGGGTCCACACCACAACCCTGACATTATTGGCTAAACCTTCTGGGTACCAGGTTGGACCCAATTTTGCCTTCAGAACCACCTTAATTTTTCATGCCATAGATTCAGCAAGGGGCTGGAAACACTCCTCTGAGATTTTGGTCCATACTGGCATGACAGTATCATGCAATTGATGCCAATTTGTTAGCTGCAGATCCATGATATTAATCTCCTATTCCGCCACATCCCAAAAATGCTCCATTGGATTGAGATCTGGTGACTGTGGAGACCGCTTGAAGTGTCATGTTAAAGAAACCAGTTTTAGATTATCTGAGCTTTGTGACAAGGTGTGTTGTCCTGCTGGAAGGATCCATCAGAAGATGGCTACACTGTGGTTATAAACAATACGTAGTTGGTAAGTATAGGCACTTAGTGTGGTCTTCTTCTGCTATAGCCCATCTGCTTCAAGGTTCAAGGTGTTGTGCTTTCAGAGATGCTCTTCTGCATACCTTGGTTGTAATGAGTAGTTGTTTGAGTTTCTGCTTCCTTCCTATCAACTCAGAGCAGTCTGGCCATTCTTTGACCAAGACATGATTGTGTAGGAAAATCCCATTTAATCAAAAGTTTCTGAAATACTGAGATCAGCCCGTATGGCTCCAACAACCATGCCCCATTCGAAGTTCCTAAATTACCTTTCTTCCCCATTCTGATGCTCGATTTGAACTTCAGCAGCTTGTCTTGACCATGTCTACATGCCTAAATGCCATTGGCTGATTAAATATTTGCATTAACAACAGATATACCTAATGAAGTGGCCAGAAAGTGTATATTATTACTTTATTTTTGTTGTACTACTCTCAGTGTTTGCCCATTTGTAAGAACGCCTGATTTTGTTTTCTGCATTCACATGTCAATAAAGTGTTTAATGCCACATAAATGAAAAACGTGTGCTTGAGAGTTCATCATAAACTGTCTGAACACCCCTCCTCAACACGTCTTCACTGTTGGAATGGGGGTCCAGACAGCAATTTGTCTAACTTTCAGAAATCCAGACAATCCAGCATTCATGCCTGCCTTACACAGTGATTGGTCAGGTGTGTGGAGGTGTGAAAGTAGGCTGGATTTGAGCTTCTTGTTAGAGCTCTTTGTTTTAATTTGCAACACCATAAATAAATCTGAGGAGTGACTGTCAAAAAAACAGTGCACCTTTTATGACTGATTGTGCCTTGTTTTTTCTTTGACAGCAGGCCAACTGCTTTTCTGTTAGATTTCGATGTTGAGTAGACACTACACAGTTTGTTTCAAGCATGCTCCAGCTAAAACTCTACTTGATCTAACCTCATTGTTTCTTTCTGGCATCCATCCCCTGCTCAGCATCTGGCTCCTGTCCAAGGGGCTTGCTGCTCATCTCTGGCAACTCTGTCCCTTGCCTGTTACCCCACTGATCCCCTCCCCTCAGCTGAAAACTCACTCCGATCTGACCTATAGTGTGGCCCCCGTTTCAACCCCATTCCCAGTCCCAGCCTGTAAGCTTTGACCTCCTAGCCCCGACCTCGACTCCTGTCTCAGGGTCCCAGCTTCTGGCCCTGAGCTTTTACCTTCTCTCCAACCCAGCTGCTGTCGCCTTCCCAGCCGTCCAGCCCAGCATGAGAAGACTAGCAGCTGTTGATCAATGGGCAGCCGGGGCCAACGCCTGCCTGTCCCCTCCCCTGACCTGCTACCCTTACACACACATACACACACACACACACACACATATTCAGAGAGAGATACACATGCACACTCCCCTGGGATGCAGCAGATGGGGGTCAGCCAGAGGAAAGGGTTGTGGTGAGCTACAAAGGGTTGGATTAGGTGTGTGCTTTGTGTGTCCTGTATATGTGTATCTTTTATGTGTGTGTGTGTGTGTGTGTGTGTGTGTAAAGTAGCTTATTCCACAGTTAGTGATAAATTCACACATGTTTTCTCTGTATGTGTGAGGGGCTGTGGCTGGACATTTGCTAGCCGCGTGTCCCCAGTATGGACAGGTGTTGGTGTCAGCAGTGTCCATACTCGTTTCAGCAGCTGCTGCCCCCCCCCAAGTTCTTCCCTCTCATCCCCCCCTCCCCGACAGATGTAGCCACACCACCACGACCTCTCAGCTTTTTATGGGCCCAGCCTGTTTTGACTTTAAATATTTGCCCAGGAGGCGCTTGTTCTCTTTGGGTAAAGCGGGTGTGAAAAAGACTGGGGCATGCACAAACACTTTTAGAAATAGGGATACTGTAAAAGTCAATTTTCTGCCCCTACAGGTATAATCTACACAAGTGTACCTTTCCAACAATCAAAAATGCATATATTTCAATCATTTCTTCTACATTTTAAGGTGCAACAACAGGATGTACATTGCTTTTACTTTTAAATGACAAAGTTTTACTGTTTCATTATTTATTAATGTTGAATAAAAGCAATTGATACATTCTAAAAAGCTTTGTGCTTTGTGTAGGTGGCACAGTAATGCACTGGTTAGCGCAGCTGCCAAAGGTTCTGGGTTCAAACCTCTCTGGGGCTTGTTCTCTCTCTCCCTGGTGGGTTTCTTCCCACAGTCCTAACACATGCATGTTAGGCTGATTTAGTGGTTCTCTAACTTTTACCTGAAGCCAAAACCAGTTCATGCCTCACCTCACTCCACAAGAATGAAAAGGGATCTGAGGTTAATCTTAGTTCATTAAAAGTCAGATGAGACCTTTAATGAACTATTTATTTTCCCTAAACACTTATATTCATTAAACTTAGTTTAATTTGATACACCCGAATTCCAGAAAAGTTGGGACGTTCTTTAAATTTGAACAAAATGAAAACGAAAAGACTTTCAAATCACATGAGCCAATATTTTTTTCACAACAGAACATAAATAAAATAACTGTTTAAACTGAGAAATATTACAATTTTATGCACAAAATGAGCTCATTTCAAATTTCAAGCTTGCTACAGGTCTCAAAATAGTTGGGACAAGGGCATGTTTACCATGGTGTAGCATCTCCTCTTCTTTTCAGAGCAGTTTGAGACGTCTGGGCATCAAGGTTATGAGTTTCTGGAGTTTTGGTGTTAGAATTTGGTCCCATTCTTGCCTGATATAGGTTTCCAGCTGCTGAAGAGTTCGTGGTCGTCTTTGACGTATTTTTCATTTAATGATGCGCCAAATGTTCTCTGTAGGTGAAAGATCTGGACTGCAAGCAGGCCAGTTCAGCACCCGGACTCTTCTCCGACGAAGCCATGCTGTTGTAATAGCTGCAGTATGTGGTTTTGCATTGTCATGCTAAAATACACAAGGCCTTTCCTGAAATAGACGTCATCTGGAGGGGAGCATATGTTGCTCTAAAACCTTTATATACCTTTCAGCATTCATAGTTCCTTCCTAAACATGCAAGCTGCCCATACTGTATGCACTTATGCACCCCCATACCATCAGAGATGCTGGCTTTTGAAGTGAACGCTGATAACACGTTGGAAGGTCTCCCTCCTCTTTAGTCCGGAGGACACGGCGTCTGTGATTACCAACAAGAATGTCAAATTTGGACTCATCTGACCATAGAACACTTTCCCACTTTGAAATAGTCCATTTCAAATGAGTCTTGGTCCACAGGACACGATGGCTTCTG
>VUQH01073568.1:0-13749 GCA_015106775.1 Etroplus canarensis | reverse complement strand
TGTGTGTGTGTGTGTGTGTGTGTGTGTGTGTGTGTGTGTGTGTGTGTGTGTGTGTGTGTACAGAAAGTGATTGTGTGACTGGAACATAACTGAGATTGGACCAGTGTGTTTTATTGATTCTTATTCAGGAATAAAAGTGCTCTGACTTGTTAGGGCTCAGGCTATTCCTTTTCTTTGATATAACTTCCCCAGCTTCAGTAAACACCCTCTCACAGGGCACTGATTTTTTTTATTTTTTTTTTTAATTTAACCTTGGCTTCTGAAATCCCCCCAGTTTAAGAATAAAGTTTAGTACTGGGACTAAATTATGACAAGTTTTTTCAGTCTCTGAGCCCCGCAGCCTTTTTCAGCACCAACCCCAATCACACAGTGAGGCGGTCACATGAGTTCATGGGTTCAAAGAAACGGGGCCTCGTTTGTCTTTGGTCATATGATAGCCTGAAAGCTGATACAGGCCTCGACACGGGGTTCATACGCCCCTTTTGCTCGGCACAGGCCTCGGGGCTTCAGTGTCAAACGTAACATCACTTTCTAGCTCTGAGGCTTTATTTCTAATTGTGCCGAAGAAGATTCAAAGCTTCGAGGCTTCAGTCTAATTAAAAACAGTGACATCTGATGGCCAACTAAAGTCATAGCAACCTCTCAAGAGCTCGACTGAAGCACTGACGCTGTTTCAATCCCATGTCAGCAAAAAAAGTTCAGAAAAGATGGGGTGGTAATTTTAATCTGTTGATGTTTGTGTTCATGAATGCTAACTAATAATCACATAATCATTACACATTCAAATGAATTATGATTGTTGTTAGAAGACACTTCATTAAAAGGAGTAAGACATTTCTTTAAAAACAAAACCTAATACGCAAACACTCTCACCCACACTCTAAAAGATATTGCAGGTAAAACCAAAGATTAAACAAATGAGAGAATACCAATGGTAACATGTTGTTTCAGGTTCATTTAGAAAACTTTATTTAAATACTCCAAAACTCTCTCTCCTTACAACCCAACGTTTTCAAAAAACAGTGATGCATCTTATATATCTTGTTTATTGACAAAGCAGAGGAAACTCTCTGAACCAATGAAACACCCTGAAATGCTCTGAGCCAATGAAACGCTTCAAAATATTTTGAACCAGTGAAGCACAAAGTAAAACAGTGACGACGTTCGAAGCTTCGGATGTCATCAGTCATGTGACAGTGGTGTTCTGATAAAAGCTCTGAATGACTCCACTTCAGGAGGAGTGACACAAGCTCTGAAGCCTTAGTATCATTTGCCCATCACTAAATGTACCTTCAAGTTTCAGCTGCTCCCTTGTATTCTCCCCAAGGGGTCGCCAGAGCAGATTAATCCACACTGGTAATTTGGTAGAGGTTTTATGCCGGATGCCCTTCCTGACACAATCATCCATGGTGAGAGAGACTTGTGCCCCCACATGGAATTGAACCAGAGACCTTTTGCTTGTAGGATGAATGTGTAAACCACTACACCACTAATTCTGTTTATAGTATCGACTTTTGAGCAGCTTTGAATAAAGCCTGATTTTGGTTTTCCTCCCTGTGTCTGCCTTGGAGTCTACACTTTGGGTCCTCAATTTCCACCTGCCTGATAGGAGGGCTAAACAGAGCACAGAAGAGACAGGAAGAGGACAGTGCTGCTCAAGCTTAAAACAACTCACTAGCCTAGTTTGAGGGCAGTAAAAGCTTCTGAACAAGTGTTACTTCACCTAAAACCAAGGCTGGAAAGACACTGGCTGACCTCAGGTGTGTTGGTTTCAGCTGAACCATCCAAACACAGGAGGACAGACTTTAACCAGCATCTAAAGTCAAACGTAACGAAAAACAGCTGTTAGAGCTACACAAAATTGCAAACTTCTAAATGAAATTCTGGGAGTACCCACCCACAGTCAATATAAAAAGTAATGAATTTGTTATTTGTCTTTATTAGGGAAGTGTTGTCTCCCTTGAATGGAATTTTTGCCTCAAGGTAAAAAACTAATTTATAAATACTGCATCCTTTGTAATAAAAACCCAACATGATAAATGGCGTAAAAACAAACTACCACATTGGCAGTCTGGGTTGAGCGCGTCTCAGAAACAGCTCAATCTATTTCTGAGATAACCCAATCTATCTTTGTACACACTATTGTTTTCTGTTACCATTTCAGCAAACAGCCACTTGCATCACCAACTGAGGCGAGACTCCACTTCTGAACGTGCCCACCAGAAACCTACTCAGACTCTGGCTACTGACGACGGACAGCTATATTCCCTGCTGCTTTACTGTTTTTGCAAAACAGAAGGAGCTTTCAGGGAACAGTGGGCGACAACAGAGAGAAAAAGAGGAAGGTATAAACCAATAAACAGTTTTATTTCTGAATTTTACCTCCAGTTCCTCCTCAGGGAGTAATCAAAAATAACTATCACCTGTGTCTGATTGATCATTTTTGATGTTGCTGTTGTGTTGGCTTTACGTGATAAGCCATCGAACAGATCACACATTGGCCAGATAGTCATATCAATAGAAACCCATTCAGACCAAACAGCAACCTAAATACTGAAGCACAAACAAACAGGCAAAACAGAATATACATAATTTACCTGCGTCAACTTCACGGTATGCAAAGACCCTACACTATTGCATAGACAAAAGTATTGGACATGACCTCTTAATCACTGAATCCAGATGTTTCATTCAGTCCCATTCCCACAAAATCAAGCACCGAGCTATGCAGTCTGCCTTTAAAAACATATGTGACAGAATGGGTCATGCTAAAGAGCTGAAGTCAAGCATGGTACTGTAAGAAGCAGGGCCACTGATGCCAATCGTGCATAAAAGTTGCCAATGCTCTGCTGGCAGCTGAGTGGTGCAAAGCAGTCCACCATGGCACTCTGGAACAGTAGGAACAAGTTCTATGGAACGACCAATCACACTTCTTCCAGCAGTCTGATGGATGATTGTGGATTTGGTGAATGGCTCAGGGAATGTTATCTGCCTGACTGCACTGTGCCAACTGTATACTTAGGTGAAGGTGAAATAATGGTATGAGGGTGTTTTTATTTTCTGTTTCTGTCCTTCTGTCCTTCTGTCCTTTTCTAGTTTCTGAATAAAAACCTGTGAACAAAACCTCTGTCACCTTGCTTCTGTCAATAATGATGAATAACGCTTTCTAAATGAACCTGAATCAACATTTTACCCTTCATATTCTGTCATTTAGTTGTTCTTTATTTAAATCTGCGATGTTTTTGACACTGTGTGTGACTGTGTCTGCATATAAAGGTTTTTTAAACAAAAGTCTTACTCCTTTCGACAAAGAACTTAGTTGTACTTCTGGTGCAGTGTCTAAGTGTCTTCTAACAACAAACATAATTCACCCTGGGATTAATAAAGTATTCTGATTAATTAATTTGAATGTGTAATGATAAAGAATGTAAATGAACAAAGACATCAGCAGATTAAAATCACCACACAGTATTTTCTGAATTTTTATTGCTGACATGGGATTGAAACAGCGTCAGTGCTTCAGGTTGCTATGGCTTCTATTGGCCACCAGATGTCACTGTTCTTAGCTAGACTGAAGCCTCAAAGCTTTGAATCTTTTTCGGCACAATTAGAAGGAAAGCCTCAGAGCTTCATGAGGATTCACCTTCCCAACACTAGATAAAACTTACTTAAGTAGACTTGGCCGTGCTTACAATGCACAAAGGTTGCCATCATTCGAGCAGTGAATGGAGCAGACTGCAAGGCTTGTGTACAGCTGCTGATGAGCTATGAACATCGGGTGTGCAGCCACAGCTCCACCCTGGCCACACCCACACCTGGAGACTAAAGCGTGTGATTAGGTTGCCCTGCCCACACCAGACTGAGGAGGAATAGAGAGCAAAAGAGAGAGAGAGAGAGAGAAGTAGTGGTATGCAATACTGCTATATTTGGTATTGATCCAATACCATGTAAATACAGGCCCGATCGCCGATATTGCTACTGATACTTTTAACTTATAATTATTGTGACTATGCCAAGCTCTTGGTGAATCATCTCAGTGAAATCACAAAATAACTAACTCGATAGCCCAACTAGATGTAGCCTAAAACAGGAAAGGAATGCCATAGTGTCTTTTTCAGTTAACACAAACTGTCATTACATTCAGTCATTCTCATTTCAAGGTTTGAGGAATAGTTTTTTTAGTTCCAATATAATAATTTAATTAACACACCTCAAAGGGCTTAATATGTTATTTAAATGTCTAAATATATTTAAATGTCTAAATATCTAAATATGGCGTATAGGTAATCGGCCCAGACTGAAAAATGACTTTCACCACTGTATAAACTCTCTGGGTATTATTTGCCTCTTTGAAATGACTTGGTCAGTGAACTCTGCCTCTGTGCCGGGGGTCTCTGAGGGACTTCTCTCTGCTTCTGTGCATTTTGTTTTTTAGTGTGCTGTGTTCTCTTTCTTATTTCTTTAAGTGCTTTAGTACATTTTAAGTGTTTCCACAGTACCATAAACTTTCAGAACACAAACTGCAACATTTTTATCTATGTCCACACAACACAACCCTCCTCTTCCTCTGTGATATGCCTGCAGCTTGCAGGTGTCTCTGTTATTGTTCACTCGCGCAGCACCACTAAATCATGAGACCACACACACACACACACACACACACACAATAAGAGTGTATATTTGCACAGGCAGGTCTACTTTTTGAAGGAATGAGAGAAAGGAGAGGAGAAAAACAAAAGTGTTGATCCCATCAGGCTAGTGTTGATCCTATACTGATACCAACATTGGTATCGATACTATGGATACTTGGATTGCTCTGCCCACCATTAGAGAAGGTAGATCTGATCCTGGAGGCCAGGGAACCCTGACACGAGGCAACCGACACTCCAACTGCAGGCAAAAGTGGTTTGAATCTGATTTTTTTGCCCATATATGACCCAGATCTGATTTGTGTATGACAGTCTGAACATCACAGATCCGACTTTTTCAAATCGGATTAAGGCCACTTCAGTACGTGGTCCTAAATCTGATACACATCCGATATTTTTGAAAGCGACCTTGGTCTGCATTTTATCCGACTTTTCCATCGCTGAAGTGAGACAGATGTCATAATTCTGCGCCGGAGGAGGTGAGACACGGCAAGGTAAAATTCCAACAACAGACCAAAAAGCATGGCAGACAGCACTGATGGAGCTAGTCAGTGGAAAGAAAGTGAGGTTTTACACACTGACATATTTGCTTCTGTAAACACAGCATGCTGTGCGTGACATCACGTCTTCTTATGCATATGCTCATCACGTCAGAGCCATAGACTGTTCAAGTTGGACTCTGATCACAGTTGCATTCAAATTAAATCTGTTCTCAGTAAAAAAAAAAAAAATATGAATTGAGCATTAAGACCTGCAGTGTGAATGTAGCCTTAGACTCCTAGTGAAATCAACCTGGGGCCTGACAATACAATGTAAGTTCAACATAGTCAGGAGCTCTTTTCATTATCTGCCTTTATTAAACCTTATCACCCTAAACAGTTTTGTTATCAACTCAATATGTCATCTTAGGCTTTCAGAATCTTCCCATGAGCATGTTCCCATAAAGGGGGAAGCTCTGGCACCAAATGACAGCGAAAAACAATGAGGGTTTAGGAAAAGAAATAAAATAATCCTTGCCAGACGCAACAGTTTTTGCAGCAAAAGCCAGGAAGGAAAGACTTAACTGTAAGTCAATAAGATTTTAACTGTTTTGATTAAGTCATTAGTTTAGACTAGAAACAAAATTCTGTAATCCATTCAGCTAATGTAATATTAGAGTTTAGTTATGTTCTTCTAGCATCAAGCATGGTGGTTTAACAAAAAAAAGGATGAGAGCAAGAAAAGACCAAACCAGTGCTAAATAAATAAATGGACTGGTGCTATTCTAACTGAGCACTCAAAGTGCTTTTTAATACAAGCTTCATTCACATTATTCTATACCTTTAAGCACATTTAACTATCACACACATTCACACGCTGATGGATGCTTCAGGAGCAGTTTGGGGTTCAGTATCTTGTCCAAGGACACTTTAGCATGTAGACTGGAGAAGCCAGGGATCAAACCACCAACCTTCCTGTTGGAAGACAGCCCACTCTTCATCCTGAGCCACAGCTCCCCTACTGGCTATGTTAAGTCAGTGTTGTTTTTAGCTTAGTGTGATAAACCAAGGCCAATAAAAAGGTGGCTTAGCTGATTAGTGGTAATATTGACTGAAATGGTCAATCACAGTCACAAGTTCAACTGGAACACAACCCCTCAAATTATTGTTAATACTCAAGTTTCTACACTAAAAACACACACACATCCACCATTCTACAGGGCAGCTTAGTGCCTTGTAGCTCCTTTTAGTTTTCAGTGTGGACTGCACTCATGGTTTCCGCGGCAGACAGATATTTTCAGTAAAAAAAAAACACTAATCCCTCTGCTCTACCTGCTCTGCATAAAACACGTGAGAAATGAAAGCTGGCAAATAGCTGGTGGCATTTACAGAACCAGTGCATGAAAAAATGAGAGACTTGCATTCAACACATCAGGAAGATTAATCTGAAGAGATACAAAGGCTGCCCCATTTCTGCTGGATTTTTGTGTCAGCCGTGTCAAGAAATCAATGTTTGACACGTAACGTAGAGTGTGAAATGTTTATATTTGCGTTTTTTCCGTCATTTCTAGAGAATTCTTACAGCCAATTTCCAAAGGCAACTGCAACAAAAGGACTTGACAATAAAGTTGGCAGTGTGTCACTTGGCGGAGGTGTGGGTTTGAAGTGTGATTCAGACATCTTAGCGACTCTCAGTGTGATTAAATTACCATAAATAACCTCTGACCAAAGCCACCGAAAGCATCATATTTACTGAGATCGTGTCTGTCTCTCTTAAGGTTTTTTCCCCCCGTGCGCTACAGAAATGAACAGTGTGATCAAAAAAAAGTTGTCCTCATTTTCTTCAACTACTTATAAAGCAGAAAAACAATCCGACGAAGTACAAGCGAGACAATTGCGCGGTACAAAGGTGAATTATCCTTTACAGCTTCTTAAATTTGTTCTAAACCATCATTAACAAGAAGCGGCAATGCTTGTGCTGCATATACGGAGATTAGTGCTGACAGTCTGATTTTTCACACCTTGTAATTGCAGATGACCTGAAAAAAACACATCACAGCTAACTGCTAATCATCTTTCAACAGTACACAGCATGTTAATGAGCCAGGAGACACTGCAAGAAATGGTGAGGACTATATAAAGCTGAATCCAGGGAAATGTTGTGTTATGGGGGAATGCTACAGTTATTTAGCCCAATAAATGGCACATGACATGCCTTTCAGCTGAATTTAATGAGAACAGAGATGGGAAAGTTATGTCATACAGTTCTGTGAAAAAGCACCCTTACTGCTGCCACAGGATTTAAGAGGATAAGTAGCAACCAGGTGTTGCTAATCAAATACACTTGGTAAACTGTTGGGACATCCCAGCAAATTCACGCCAAGGTCAAACTGTACAATCCTCAGAGAAACTGCAAAAAACCGAAGAGCTTTATTTCAAACTCTGCAGGCCTGTGCTCACATGTTAAAAGTCTTGACAGTACAATTAGAAAAATTGATTGGAAGCGTTGCCAGGAGAAAGCTTTGATGGCAGCACAAATTAGGCAACACTGCATCTGAAGAAACCACAAAATTTCTGGAAAAATGTCTTTTGGACAGATGAGTCCAAAGTGGAGATGTTTGGCCATAATGCACAGCATCACATTTGGTGAAAACCAAACACAGTATATCCGCGCAAACACCTCATTGCAATGGTCAAGGACAGTTCATGGTGGACTCACTGACTGCAAGATGCCCTGGTCCCGAGGCAAAACAAGCCCAAAGTATTCTAGAGTCAAATGTGAGGCCTTTCATCCAAGATGGGTGATGCAACAGGAAAATGATCCCAAACGCACCAGCAAATCTACAATAGAATGACTAAGAAAGGAAAGAATCAAAGTGTTGCTGTGGCGCAGTCAACATCCAGATCTCAATCTGACAGAAATGCTTTGGTGGTACCTCACAGGTAAAGCTATTTACAAACGAATTTCTGCAAATCCTAATGAACTGCAGAAATGTTCTAATAATGAGTGGGCCAAAATTCCTTCACAACAATGTTATAGACTGATAAAGACTTAAAGACAATGCTTAGTTCAAGTTATTGCTGCAAACGGTGGTTCCATAAGCTATTGAAACATGGGGTGCACTTAGTTTTCCACAGGACTCTATGCAGTCCTGTGAAAACTCATTTGAATGCACATAAGTATACAGTAAAAAACACAGTTTAGAGGTCATACTCTTATCATCTATGTTCCAGCATAAGCCATTTCACGCCTTAATATGGTGGCCTAATTTGGTTAAGGTAAAGGTAAAGCTGTGCTCTGTCCAGAGAGAAACACAACATTAAAGTTCAGAAAGCCATTTCTTTTAAACACAATCTATGTTACCACCCAAAGTCTATCAGAAAGAGTTATGGCCAAGCCAAAGCTTGATTTTTTTGAAGATGAGTCTTGAAAGATAGTACATTTCTACCTGTACTTGTTGCTGCAGAAGAATCTAATCACAATATTCTTCCATGAAGTGCTTTGTTGGCCTTAGCTTTGAGCTTTGTAGTCATGCTTGTCCTCTTTATTAGGATAGGGTTTTGTGCAGATATGTGGCCACTAGAAAAGCATAGACTGTTTAAAAGATGGCGATGGCCATCATAACATTGCCCATCAGTTTTAAACAATGCATTTAGAAGCTTCAACTGTAGTGTTCTGGCCACCACATGTTGGTTTTCTGGAGCCAGAAGTTACTGTATTTGGACAAGAGGGCAGAGTGCCAATCAACTGATGCTAGCAGGCCCAGTTAGTAAGCTACATCCATAAACTGCATGTGTGTAATGCACAGATAAAAATGTCCGCTAAACAGTGCCAAGGAACAGACTAATCCTGGGATTTGACTCAGCAAAATGAAAGCAGAAGCTTCTTGAATGAGCTGAACCACACAAATTTTGACTTGGTTGTGAATTAAACTTGTTATGGTTGATACAGTCGGTGAATGTGTGATGTGAAACAATAATTGAGAAGGGCTCCTACAATACTGCCTGCAGTGAATGGTTGACAACCCAAATACCCAGCTGAATATATCCAGATATATGTAGATTAGCTCAACTTTAGTGTCTCATAAGATTAGCTGGGAAGTTACATGCAGAAGAATATGAGACATGGAGCTTGCTGCTGCTGTATGTTCGCCACACAGCAAAACCAGAGAAATATTCACAAGAGGAATGTAGTGTGCATAATGTTCAGAAATGGTAATGAAATGCAGATATAGATTTTGATTCTATATCCGAGCATAACTGAAGGTTTTCCTTTTTTTCTGCTGTATTCTCATTCTCTAGCTACTATCCAGTGAAAATAAGGTTTAAACCTTAAAACAAGAGCCAAAAAATGCATTTATATTCAACTCTACCTCAATTTTACTTTGTCTTTTACTGGAGGGGAGCATACTATGACTCCCCAGCACCCCCGTCCCTTGCTCAGAAATGTATTTAGACCGCTCATATGGCATACTGTTTGACTGTCCAGGCTATGATGGGGACCTGATGGCATCTCTCAAAAAGCTGTGTAAAGCCCTCCTGGTGGTCTTCTGGCTGACACACAGGGCCATCTGACAAGGTTATCAATATTCCTCATGTACCACAGCTGTGGAAAACATCCTGCCTGGTACCAGTTCCAAAGACTTTGCATCCAGGGAATCTCAGCGGCTACAGGCCTGTGGATCTGACCACCCATCCGATGAATACTCTGGAGTGGCTGGTTCTGGCCCTCTGGTAAGCTCATCAATGGACCCCCTAAACCTTGCCCACCAACCTGGCATTGGGATGAATGATGCTGTCATCTACGTACTGCAGAGGTCCCTCTCCCACCTGGACAAAACTGGTAGCACTGTAAGAGTCTTGCTTTTGATTTCTCCAGCCTAGGCACATGAGGGACAAGCTGGAGAGCATGTGCAAACATCATCCTCCTGCACCAGTGAACATCCAGGGAAAAGACATTGAAATTGTGAACTCTTTATAAGTACCTGGGTGTTCATCTGAGCGATTAGCTGGACTGGCCAGATAACTCAAGAGCACTTTATAAGAAAAGCAAAAAGCAGGCTTTATCTACTGAGTCTTTGGTGACATCCGTCATCTTCTGTGGTGTGGTCCACTGGGGCAGTGGCCAGTGCTCAACTACAGACAGAGACTGAATAAACTGCTGAAGAGGGCTAGCTCTGTGCTGGGATTCCCGATCGATGCAGTGGAGGTGGTGAGTGAAAAGAGGATGATGGCTAAGCTATCACATCCTATGATCAACACCTTCCACCCCATGCACAACACGGTGACATCACTGGGCAGCCCCATCAGTGACTGGCTGTATGAAGGAGAGATACTGCAGGTTCTTCCTTCCTGCTTCAGTCAGCACTGCTCTCAGTAGACCTCATATGGTTCTCATAAACCAATATTATGTCACCATGTCACTAATATTATTATTGTCTTGTTAGGATTACTCTATTCTCTTTTGGTGTGGTTTCTTTTCATACTGGTGTGCTGCTGTCACTTTGTCTTGCTGCTGTAACACTGTGTAGCCCCACTGTGGGATCATTAAAGGATTATCTTGTCTTATCTCATCGGTCTTTCTGCCAGAGAGCATTTGACAAAGTCCATCAGATGTGTGTCAATCGTTTTTCACCTGAACAAAGTTTTCAACTTCTTCATTCTGGCATAGTATGCTGGATTTTTTTAGTAATGAGTTCTGCTAATAAATTAAGGAATCCTTCATTATGTCAAACAGAGCTGCATTCTGAGGTTCCTCAATTCCTGCCTGGTGTTTGAGGAAAGCCAAGATGCTCCCTATCCTTGGCCTTTTAATGTGTGGTTAGTGTCATGGTTTGTATTTTATTTTGTTTTTTGGATCTTTATTTGAGGGTGTTTTTGGAGTTTGTTTTCCTTTTTTCAGTCCCCTGCCTGATCTGTTCCCTGTGTTAGTGGTCTCTGTCTCTGTCTGTGTTCGCGTCCTGTTTTATTTTGAAATCCGTCTAGTCTTGTGTGCTGCGTCCTGTTTTACTTCCTGCCCTGATTGTTCTCAGCTGTGTTCCCTCCCCACCTGTTGCCTTTTTGTCATTCAGTTCTCATCTATTTAAGTCCTGTCTTTCCGTTTGTCCTTTGTCGCGTCATCCTGGTTTGTCCCCTGGTTGTTTCCCCAGCTTTGTGTCGTCCTGTACCTCTCTGGCTATCCTCCCAGGTCTGATGTGTGTGGAGGAAGATTTCTGTTTGTTCCTGAAGTACCTGTAATCCCTCTGGACTATTGTACCTCTGAGTGTCAGCTAAATAAAGCCAGTTTTAGTTCACCTGCCTGTCTGCTCACCTCACCTCAAACACCATGGCTAGCCATGACAGCTAGAAAGAGATGGAGGGCTTGTCCTTGCTGTTTGATACCAGAGGGGAGAGGGCTTCAATAGTCTCACCGTGGTATGGTGCTGCTCATGGCTGAATGGACAGCCCTTCCAAAAATGTCTCATACAAGGCATCAAAGTACAGCCAAGTAGCTGCTGTTGCCTGACCCATGTCTGTACCCAGATTCTGCTGTTAACTTGGGGGGGAAATCATTAGCTTGAACATTACAAGCAAAAGGAGCTGGCGAAAAGCTGAGGCAGAGAGCTGAAGGGGATGGACGTGACGCAGAATCCTGCTCCCACTTTGGTAGGAGTTTACTGACGGAGGCTCCCAAGCTGTCATCATGGTAGACAGACTGTGTCAACGAGATTTCACCCCCTGGCTCTACAGCAGGTGAATTGTATCCACATCTTCCTCACTCTCAGCGTTGTATATGTGACCGGTCTTTATACAAAAATACTGCTCATCTCAACAGCATAGGACTTTAACATAACACACTCCAATCTAAAATGTATGTTTGTTTTCTTCTTTTCTCTTCTGTCTTATCCTGCTTTGTTATCCTTCCTTTTGTACCTCCACCAGTTGTTCATTCTGCCTTCAAGATTGTCTCATGTACAGTGTCAGCCCACACACACTGACACACTCAAACTATACATGCCCACAGTACGCACCTGCTCTTTGTTTTTCTCTCTTTCACTCACACACCTGTAGTTTCCATCCTACACCTAACTGACTAGTTTAGATGACTAAAGTGTGTCACTTGGAATGTAAGTGGAATTGGTCAAAGGGAAAAGAGACTAAAATTCTGAATCACTTGAATTGTCTTATTACAAAACACCTGGGGCAGCAAATCATACACTCACCTCACCGACATTTCTTTTAACGTATCACTCTGTTACTGTACACCTCCAAACAAAGAGGTGTTTTTCCAATAAACAGAAATTTAAATGTTGCTCACAATAACACTATTACAGAACCAGATCGCAGATTTGTAATTATTAACACAGACTTATGCACTGACAGTACAGTATATGTGGCCCAAACATTGATGAGCACCTCTATTTTCATACCGCCGTCACTTTCTACTCACTTGGACACGACTCTTACATTGAGAGGGGACTTCACTTGGGTATTTAATCAGAGGTTGATGGGCTCAGTGCAACAGGAAGCCATCGTGCAGTGCATCCAGAAAGTATTGACAGCGCTTCACTTTTTCCACATTTTGTTGTGTCACAGCCTTATTCCAAAACAGATTAAATCATCCCTTAATGGAAGAAGTTTGGAACCACCAGGATTTTTCCTAGAGCTGGCCGGCCATCTAAACTGAGCAATTGGGAGAGCCATTGGGTCCTTGGTCAAGGTGGTGACTAAGGACTCAATGATCACTCTGTCAGAGCTCCAGCGTTGCTCTGTGGAGAGAGGAGAAACTTTCCAGAAGGACAACCGTCTCTGCAGCAATCCACCAATGGCAGAGTGGCCAGAGGGAAGCCACTCCTTAGTAAAAGGCACATGGCAGTATGCGTGGAGTCTGTCAAAAGGCACCTGAAGGACTCTCAGACCATGAGAAACAAAATTCCCTGGTTTGATGAGACAAAGATTGAACTCTTTGGCGTAAACGCCAGGCGTCATGTTTGGAGGAAACCAGGCACCGCTCATCATACCATCCCTACAGTAAAGCATGGTGGTGGCAGCATCATGCTGTGGGGATGTTTTTCAGTGACAGGAACTGGGAGACTAGTCAATACTCAAGAGTTATTTATTTGTCATTTCAACCACATACAGCTGACGCAGAACATAGTGAAATGAGACAGCGTTTTTCCAGGACTTGGTGCAACATATAAACATACAGACATATGACAGGAAGGTTTTTTTTTTTAAAAGCAGTTAAAAATTTAAAAATAAAACTTTGAAAGAAAAGAAATAAATAAAATAGATAAATAATAAAGTGCAACGTGTGCAACATGGTGTAGTTGCAGACAATGCAAGAACAGAACCCTTTTCATCTAAACCAGATGAACCAGATGAACATATTGCAAAATATCAAAATAGTGCAAAACAGAAGACATGAAAGACGCAATGAAAAGACAACACAACAAGACACTAGCACCGAGAAAAGGCGGTGATGTGCAGTAGCAGCGATTGAGGTAGTGCAGATTGTGTGTGTGTGTGTGTGTGTGTCTGTGAGTGAGTGAGTGAGTGAGTGTTTACAGTGTTATGCAGTTCGGGGTTGGTGTGTGTGGGTGAGTGTGAGGGGGGCTTTTTTGTAGTTCAGTCCTGGATGG
>VUQH01073556.1:0-10894 GCA_015106775.1 Etroplus canarensis | reverse complement strand
GAATTGTGCGGTCTCCTCCTACCACACAGCAAGGTTCAGTTCAAGCAACAGGAAGGCTCGCCATCCTCCTCGTCAGGGAGAATCCAATTCCAATCCAGGTGAACAAAAAAACCTAGCCAACGCCTCAAATTCAATGGTCTCCACAAAAGGAAGGCTCAACCTCTCGCACAGTCTACACAGCTGTACCCAGTCTCCCAAATCACACACTCAAAGCAGAGGTCCGGTCCTCGTTCCGCCGTAGCTCAAAGAGTTGTGGATATATGGATATGGCTGAAATAGGTTGCGATGACTTGGCCTCTCTTTCCGGAGCAATTCTCTGGTTGAATAGGTTTGCTTTTGATCACTTTTATTGGGTTCTTAGCTGCGTCAAGTTCAATGTCTGATCGTTCTCTCTCTCCATGGAAAAAAAAAGTGGTGCGTGACTGCACGTAATGCACAGTGGTAAAGGAGGGCGGGTTTAGCTTGGTTTTTACCAATGGGATTTCGAGTTTGTATCTTTAGGCCTTTTTTGAGGTGAACAGGTATGATTGACATTTCTGTGGTGAAATCATATTTTGATTAAACCCATCTTTTGGTAAAACCCACTGGGTTATATATATATATATATATATATATATATATATACATATACATATACATACACACACACAGACACACACTTTTTAAAAAATCTTACATACCCCCTGGAGTGCCTTCAAGTATTTGAGAACCACTGGACTAGCAGACAGAGTTTAAAGCAAGCTCTTTATTAAGCTGATAGAAGTCCAAACAATATGCAGTCCAAAGGTGAAAGCTTAAACGATGACTTGGAGCAAAGCGGAAACAAAACTTGACTTAACCTTGATTAAACATGACTTGACTTGACAAGAATGTAACTTAGCATGACATAACAAACAACTCCAAAACATGGCAGAAAGTCTCATATCCTAACAGGCAGAAAAGCAGACAACACAACAAAGAACAGTGGGAGGTAGGGGTATAAATACACAGATGAAACAAGCAAACAAGAAACAGAAGGGAGAGGAGCACAGGTGGGAACAATCAAGGGCAGGAAGTAAAACTGAATATAATACATGAGACAAGACTGGTTACAAAATAAAACATCACGGAGAACATAGAAACAGACCCAACTTGACAAAAGACAGAATGACAGCAGGAAAAATCTAAAGAACTAAATAACTAACTTAGGCGAGACATAACATAAGCAAAGATGCAATAACAGAATTAAACATGGGCAAGGCTCAACTACAGAATAAACATAAACAAGGGATGCAAGGGCAGAACATAAAAACCAAGAAAGAAGCTCAGAAACTCAAAAGCATACAAGAAACTCCAAACACAGACCCCAACTACAAAAAAAAAAAAGAAAAACATGAACATGACAAGTGCCTTCAGCTATCAGGCCCCTCTCCTTTGTAACCAGCTTCCAGTTTGTATTTGGGAGACAGACATTTCTACATTTAAGAATAGGCTTAAAACTTTCATTTTTGATAAAGCTTATAGTTAGGGCTTAGTTATGCTGCAACAGATTTAGGCTGCTGAGGGGCCTCTTATGATATTCTGGGCATTTCTTCTCCACCCACATCTTTTCAATGCCCATGCTTTCATTTGCCACTTTTGCATGTCATAAAATATTGTCTTCTCTCTCCCATGTCTCTCTTTGCTCTCCTTTCTCTCTTCTCTGTCCCCTCACCCCCAACCAGTCGAGGCGGATAGCTGCCCCTCCCTGAGCTTGGTTCTGCCGGAGGTTTCATCCTGTTAAAAGGGAGTTCTTCCTTCCCACAGTCGTCAAGGGCTTGTTCTTGAGGCCATCTGATTGTTGGGGTTTTCTCTCTAGGGTTTACCTTACTGGGTGAAGTGCCTTGAGACAAATTTTGTTGTGAATTGGTGCTCAAATAAAATAATTTTGAATTGCTTTGAACTGAATTCATAAAAGCTCCTGTAGGTGTAATGTGTACGTGGTCCAATTCATTTATTCGTAGTGTATATATCATATTAACAAATGTGCTATGCCAATATTAATACCAAAGAGACAACCATCACATTAATAGATAAGCTCAAAGAAATGACCAAAAGAATTCAGAGCAAGTTCTTCTGCCGAGTTCTGAGCCAGATGTTTCTTTTCAGTCCACCTTCTCAACCACTACTAATGAGACAACAACATAGGTCAAGTGTCGCTTCGTTATCACTGTTGTGGGAATGATGCCACAAGGAACATTAATATAAAAGTGACCTATGTCTGTTTGACAGAGTTTAGACTCTTTAAGAAACTGATGATGCAAGAAATGTTACATGCTATGTCTGAAAAAGACTGTACTATCTGATATGCATATAGTATGTGAACAACAGGAGGATACAGTATTTGTGAAAATTTACATCATAATTAGAATTCATCAGGACACCGTATAACAAGATTAGCTGGGTGTGGATTCAGTTTGAACTCACAACACACACACACACACACACACACACACACACACACACACATTAATATCCAACATTTCATTTACCCAGGTCTGTGGGGTATATGACATTTGCCAGTAAATCATTTAGTCAGTTAATCAAATGTCAGCTGGGAAAAGCAAATGGCAGGTGTTGGTTGATAAGACCGGCAAGAATTTAACAGATGGATACCAAGACCTGAAGAACTTGGAGAAGGACTGGGACTTTAGGGAAACATAGTGCTAGCTGTTAGCACTTGAAAATCAGCGCGGGCTTGGATACTCACAACAAAGACATTGTAGCGGTATGACCTGTGAGTTATTTTCACATTATTTCTACTGTCGTGGAAACTCAAACGTCGTCTCGTCTCATCGTCTGTCTGTCTGTCTGTCTGTCTGTGTGTGTGTGTGTGTGTGTGTGTGTGTGTGTGTGTGTGTGTGTGTGTGTGTGTATTAAAATAAATCTTTCACAATGCTTTAAATCATATTCTGTTGATTGGAGTTTAAAATCAAATACTGAAGTTCATGTACAGATGTTTATACATATTTTAAAGTTGTTGTTTGGTAGTATTTTTCTCTTTTTCAGCCAGCCTCCCTCTGCCTTTCTCTCCCTACTCTACTCTCAGAACTACAACTTGGCCCACAATGGTGTGTCCATTGGCAGCATGGGGTTTCCATCCATATTCAGAAGAGCTCTTCTCTTGGATTGTAGCATTGTGCCAGGAGAGAGGGGAGTGATGCCATGCCCCAGAGGACAGCTGTGAGAGGCTCCATATTCAGACTGGGCTATTTCTCTTTGGCTTTATTGGAAACAGTTTTCCAAATAAAGCTTGACAATGGGACATACAAAGGGGTGGGAGATAAAAAGAAAAAAACTGTATAAAGTGTTTCAGTAAGGTATTGGGCCACCAGATGAAGCTTCATTTCACACTTGTTTGGCTTGGAACTATTATAAGATGTTTTTCCAGTTGGTGTTTTGGTGATGATAGTGGAGATTGTTATCTAACACTAAAATCCATCATAAATGCTCATTTAAAATGAAATGTTCTATGGATGGAGGCATTGTCCTGTGCAATCAAAATAATATATGGTGCAAATGTTTTACACACAGATGGGTATGGAGATTAAAGTACAATGTACTTATGTATAATGACAATAAAATTTCTGATTTCTAGAAGAGATCCCTCCCATCAGATCAGAAAACTTTCATCATAGAATAAGGATGATCACTCAGGACATCATTTCTGGTAGCAGACAAATGGATTCAAAACAGATCCCACTATAAGGGTTCATGTGTTTAATTTTTATCCCATTTTTTAGCTGTTACGGCACTGTATACAGGAAATAATCACCCGCATACGCACATTCTTGCAAAATAGCCTCTTGGTTGAAAGTGTGCATGAGTGTATTTGTAGGCAAAGAAATGGGGAAATTATTTTCTACCGCCACATGTGAAGTTTTGAAGAGAGCTGTGTGCACCCTCTAGTGTTCAAAACACATAAAACACTTCTGTAAACTGACTCAAAGATGCCATCCTTAGTATTATATACTGTTAGTAATAGTATTAGTTGCTCCCATCTAAGAGATTAAGCATTTTTTGGTTAAATTACTTACATTTACTCATTGAAACTAGACTTATTATTTTAAAATTAGCTGGGTTAGAGAACGGTGAAAATGTCTGCCCCTCCTTGTTACTACTAAAGAGCCACAACACTACAGCTATACAAGATGTCTAAATTAATTGTAATAAAATAAAAAAGCCACTGATGACAAGTATTTTAAACCGGCTAATTAATCTTATATATAGGGTTTATACGTATATCTGTATGATCTCTGCACAGCAAAATAATGGGATGATACTATTCCTCCCTGCAACACATATTCTATTATGATTCAGTACAATGCTGACATACGATGCGTAGGTGTCACTAGTCACTCATGATAGCTTGATATACAGCTTGTTATACAGTTACTGTCTTTGTATTTTCCCTTCTTCTGTTGCTTTTCTCTCTCTCTTCCACACACCTGAGCAAACACACTAACCTGACAAAACACTCATGTATGCACACTCACCTTTATAATTAGCTTGCACATTTTTCCCCTTTTTTTCTCCATTGATGGACTCACCTTGACAGACCCATTAGCACAAAAACACTGAATTCGAATTGTGCAGAGAAATTATTTCCTCCAGCTATAACACTGCCTGCCCTTTTACGCCTACCTTCAATAATGACACATTCTGGTCAAATCAACCATATTTTCCAGCATTCTCACTTTTCTGTTTCCAATTTATTTTGTCCTGTCATGCAGAAGAGAGTTGGAGGAGTAAAAAAGGACTGATATAAAGCCTGTTGGGTTGTGTTTTTAAAAGGTGTAAAATCCTATATAAAAGAATATTTTTGAGAAAAGACCATTAAAAAAAACATTATAGTAGCACAAAAAGAATGCAATTACAATTGAGGATAGCACCAGCTCATAAAAGGTTCACGAGTAATGTAGTTTGTTGTAAAAATCCTTTTTTCCAAGGCTGTTTTGTATTCATTTTGATTCACGTGGGTTTTTATTGTAGAAAAAAATAGACAGTTGTTGCTAATTGATAATAATGTTAAAGGAATACCTCAAGGGAAAATGCATTTTGAAGTGCCTTGCACAACAATGAACCTATGTAAAAAAAACAGTGTGTGTGATGCTGCCTCACAATTCTTTTATTTAAAGTCTTCTCCTTTTAATCCATTATTTAAATTTTTATAAAATGCATAGGTCTTTGCAGGAGTAATTTTTACGCATAACATATAAAGATGATAAGCAAGGCAAAGCATACTGCTCAACAAAGCATGGAGGGTGGAAGGCAAATAAGTGTCCCTTTGTAAGTTGTTTTAGTTATTTAAAATTCAAACTTTCAGCTTTTCACAGTTTGTGTGTGCGTGTAAGGTGTGATATCTTGTCAGGTTGTGCTGTGTTATGATTTTCATTAAAAGTAGGCTTAAATATGCAAGTTATTATGAACACGGTTATGTTCATCATACTTCTGAGATCATCAAATGCAACACTAGTAGGTTAATATACAATAATGGACAGAGGATGCAGAAATACCACACATCATATTCAGTTGCTTTAAAATGAGGCTTCCAAGTGAGGATATCTCATTTTGCTATTGTTGGCTCTCCTCATGTCTCTTACTTGTCACATTTCTAGTGGGAGGGACTATCAAAGACAAAGTAATTGTGCCATGATCAGGGACAGAGACTCAGGCGCAGGCACAAACTGTCTTGATTTCACTCAGTTCATTAGCTGGACTCAAACGCAGGCACCAGTCAAAGTGAGTTGAGTGTTTATTATATAAGCGGTATTGATTAAACAGGCAACAGTAGTAACAAGACTTGCTCATGGGTGCTAGTAGAAACAATGAACCAAGCGACTTCACAATGAGTAAAAACATTAAACAAACAAAGGGAGGAACTAAGGGAGAAAGACACAAGGTCACTAGCAAAGGCTCTTAACCAAAACAGAAAACAAGTGGCAAAAGCAGTCAATTATAAAACACTAACTCAGTCTTTGAGCGAGTGCAGGAAATCCAGGGAAAAGGAGTAATTCCAGAGAAAAATAAGCAGCAACAGGGGGCAAAGGTAAGATCCAACAGTGCAGGAGACTGTACGGTCTGGCGACGTTGAACTGCAGTGTCGGGCAATTATAAGGGGTGAGGTGAATAGTAGCAGATGTGACAGCTGATTGCAGCCAACTGGAGGCAGAGCTCCCTGGACGAGCTGGCCAGGTGAGGGAGAGAGAGAGAGAAGAAAGGAAAAAGGAAGAAGTCCTGCAGTAGAGCAGGATCTAAAATGAGGGAGCGGGAAACCCACGAACGCTCCTCCAGACCATAGCCCTCCCATTCGACCAGATACTGGAGACCTCAACAACAGACATCCAGAAGCTAGTGCACTGTGTAGGCAGGCGAACCATCGATGATCCAGGCAGGTGGAGGGGTTCTGGCAGGAGGGTAAGGGGGCTTGATGAGACGGGCTTGATCTGCAAGATATGAAATGTGGGGTGAATCTGGAGAGAACTTGGAAGATTCAGGCTCACAGCAGAGGGGTTTATGATACGGCCTATGATAAATGGGCCAGTGAATCATGGTGACAATTTCCTAGAATCTGTTCTTAAAGGGATATTGAGAGTGGACAACCAAATACTCTGACCTGGTGTATATTGAGGAGCTGGGATGTGAAGACGGTCTGACCGGCGCTGGTTATGGTGCGCAGTCCATAGCGGGGCCACCTTGGTCTCTCTCCATATCCTCCAGCAGCAGTGGATGTGGCGTTGGACTGAGGGTACAGCGATCTTCTCCTCCTGGGGGGTCAAAGAGGGCTCGAGGACAGATGGAAAGTAGAATGAATCTTGAGGGACCTGGAGAGTTTAAAACTGACAGCTGCAGGATTGATGATGCATGCTACTGTACCTTGTGAAAGTATTCATACCCCATAAACGTTTTTGCATTTTGACACATTACAACCACAAACATAAATGTATATTATTAGGATATTATGTAATAGACCAACACAAAGTAATGCATAATTGTGAAGAGGAAGGATAATGACTCATGTTTTTAAATTTTTTTCACCAATACAAATCTGAAAAGTGTGGCATGTGTCATGATGTTTAAGAGGACCCAGATACAGACCACAAGACAAGAAATGTTTAATCAATTTATTGGAGGTAGCAGGTATGGATATTGGATCAAGGAGGTTACTGCGAGCGGGCAGTCAGGGGAGTCCAGATCTAGTGAACAGTTCCTGAGAGAGCGAGAGGGTCCAGTCCTTCCTTGGGAGCTCCAAAGGCTTGACACACACGATGGGGTGCACTGGAAAAGAGGACGAGAAGGCAGGATGAGAATACAGTATGAAAGGCTAGTAGTCAAAAAGGTTTTCATGAAGCCTGACATTACCACTACTGGTAGTTTAACAATCTGACGAGGATACTGGCAAAGAAACAAATTTTAAATATGGCAGGAATTGGTGGAGATGGAGTGCAGGTGTGTGTCAGCCACAGGTGAAGATGATGAGCCCCCAGGAAGGACCAGTCCAGGGAACCAGGATGTCACAGGGGAGGGGCAGCAGCCCAGACCATGACAGCACCTCCCTCATTGGGCACCACCAGGCATCCCACCAGGCTTGCTAGGATGCCGATGATAGAACTCCCGGATAAGGGAAGGATCCAAGATCAAAGAACATGGAATCCAAGAGCACTCCTCTATACTGTAGCCCTCCCAATCGGCACAGTACTGGAGGCTCTGGCCCCGGCGACATTCATCCAGCAGCCGGTGAACAGTGAAGGCCAGATGGTCAGGGACGGCACAGAGAACTGGAGACTACAGGCTTAAGTTGTGAAACATGAAAGGTGGGGTGGATCTTCATAGTTTTTAGGTAGACAAAGTTTTGCTGACATGGGATTAATGACTTCCTCAATAACAAAAAGGTCCAATGTAGCTAGGTGACAATTTTTTAGATTCAGTCCGTAAGTAAATATTTTTGGAAGAGAGCCAAACTTTCTGACCTGGAATTCTCCGTTGATGCACTAAGGACTTGTTCTCCTCAGCAGTCCGAGTAAGCACAGCCTTGGTTTGGTTCCAGATCTGACAACAACAGGTGATGGAGCACAGATGGAACTGCCACTTCCTCCTCCAGTGCCATCAACAGAGGTGGTAAATATCCCAGGGATACTTTGAATGGAGTGAGTCCTGTAGCTGAGGAAGTGTGAGAGTTATGAGCGTACTCTATCCAGGGTAAACATGAATTTCAGGTAGACTGATTGGTGGCAATTACACAATGTAACATGGCTTCCAGCTCTTGGTTTGACCTCTCAGTTTTCCCATTACTCTGAGAATGGTAATCTGAGGTTAGACTCACTTTAACTCCCAAAGCTTTACAGAAAGCAGTCCAAACCTGGGAGGTAAGTTGGGGCCACCTATTGGAGACGATGTCTAAAGGAATGCCATACAACCTGAAGACATGCTTTACTAGCAGGTCAGCAATTTCAGATGCAGAGGGTAATTTTGGAAGGTCAACGAAATGAGTGGTCAACTATGATGAGTATTACTTTGTTATTGTCTGAGTGAGGTAAACCGGTAACAAATCCAAAACAGTATGGGACCTAGGTCTGCAGGACATAAGTAAGGGTAACAATAAACCAGAGGTAGGTCTGGTTCTAGATTTAATCTGGGAGCAAACAGAGCAAGCAGTAACATAAGACTTGATATGGTAATGCATACCAGACCACCAGAATCTTTATTTAATGAGGGGAAATTGTTCGACTCACCCCGGGGTGGCAGGAGAACCGCACAGTGTGTGCCTAGTGCAGGACCTTGGACAGAGCTGAGGATGGGACTTGCAACCAGTTGGGGGTACACCCCAGCTAGTTGTACGGTTGTTTTGGGTCATTGTCCTGCTGGAAGATGAACTTCTGAACTCTGATCAACTTCCCCACAGATCCCCACAGCATGATGCCGCTACCACCATGTTTCATGGCGGGGATGGTGTGTTCGGGGTGATGGGCAGAGTTAGTTTTCTGCCACACATAGTGTTGTCAGGTTTCTGTGTGCAGACCCAAATGGAGGACTACCGAAGGCAAGGCGAGATTAACTAAAAAGGCTTTCTTTTGCCAAAACTCATGAGTCCAAAAGGCCATAGTATAAGCTCTAGGCATGTAAATCCACAGGCTACAGGAAAATACACACACAGGCAGAGAGCAACATTGACAACACAACACAGAACTGAAGAGAGACAGAGTATAAATAGACACAGACTAACAGAGCAAACAAGAAACAGGAGGGAGAGAAGCACAGCTGGCAACAATCAAGGCAAGGAAGTAAAATTGAACATAATACACAAGACCAGCCTGGTAAAGTAAAACAGGAAACAGAAAACTTTAGTGAACATGACACAGGATTAAACTTGACAAAAGATAGTAACACAGAAGGAATACATTTGAGGAACGAAATAGCAACATAGGAAGGCTCCAAAGAGTACGAACGAAACCAGGAATGCAATAACAGAAATAAGGCAAAGCTCCAATATACATAAACAAATGAAACAATACAGATTATAACTACTAGGGATTTCCAAACACCCTGAAAGAAATCAAAAATATATAAAAGCAAACAACAAAAACACAAGACCATATGTGTTTTGCATTTAGGCCAGAAAGTTCAGTTTTCGTCTCATCTGACCAGACCCCCTTCTTCCACGTGTTTGCTGTGTCCCCCACATGACTTGTGGCAAACTGCAAACTGGACTTTTGATGGCTTTCAACAATAGCTTTCTTCTTGTAGCTCTTCCATAAAGACTAGGATTTGAGGAGTGCACAATTAATAGTTGTCCCATGGATGGATTTTTCCACCTGAGCTGTGGGTCTCTGCAGCTCTTCTAGAGTTACCATGGATGTCTTGGCTGCTTCTCTGATTAATGCTCTCCTTCCCCGGCTTGTTAGATTAGGTGGATGGCCATGTTTTGGTAGGTTTGCAGTTGTGCCATACTCTTTCCATTTTCAGGTGAGAAATTGATTGAGCTCCCGGTGGAGGGGTTGGTGGCTGTAATAAATTGTAAAGCAGCTTCTAATTCTTGATTTACCTTCTCTGTTTGCCCATTGCTTTGGGGATGATAACATGAAGAGAGACTAATGCTAGCTCCAAGCACCTTTGAAAAGGCTCTCCACACCTGAGAAACAAACTGAGGTCCTCCGTTGGATACAATATCTAGTCGGATGCCGTGGAGGCAAAAAACGTGTTTTACCAGTAAGTCATCATTTTCCGGTACAGCGGGTGACTGTGGGAGAGCAATGAAGTGGGCAGTCTTAGAAAACCTGTCTACTAATGTGAATATAACTGAATTACCTTTAGAGGGGGGCAACCCCCTCCAACGAAGTATATGGAGATGCGCAAGGTCAGCCTGGAATAGGCAATGGTTGTAACAGTCCAGCGGGAGGACGGGAGCTATAGCTTTATTTTGTGAGAAAAAAGAGCAGGCTAGAACATATGAATGCACATCTTTTTGGAAAGTGGACCACCAGAATGATTGTTTAATTAACAGGACAATACTCATCCCAGAATGGCAGGTGAACTGAGCAGTATGGGCCCAGTGGATTACTTGGGAGCGCATGGAGGAGGGCACGTAGAGGCATTTTGAGGGGCAACCCCAGGGTCCGGTTCTTGCCACTGAGCATATTTTACTTTGGTTTTGATTTCCCAAGTTAGGGTACCTACCACGCAACTAGTGAATCCTGGGCAGCTATGGATTGCTAGAGTATAGCTCTTATCTGATTTAGCTGCCTATTAGTATACTGTTGTTCTGACAGGGAGTGTAACTTTGCTTATGCTGGGCCAACATAGCGCCCTGATTTACTAGCATGGTTTTGAATGTGCCTGCCGAGTTCATTTCAAGGTCAGACCACTCTGTCCTGATCAG
>VUQH01073552.1:3776-15550 GCA_015106775.1 Etroplus canarensis | reverse complement strand
AATCAGATCAGAAATGGACTTTCTAACTGCTCATGCTTCTGTGAAATAAGGAAGGATGAACTGGATCCTATACCTTTCTAACTCATTTATCCCACACAACATGGCTGTTTCAGTGTGAAAACTACTGCCAGCTAAATAAAAGAAAAATGTAAGTCATTCGAAGTGGTAGATTTTAAAGGATCCTCACGAAAAAAAAAAAAAAAATCCTGGAAATTCCTGCAAATGCACATGTGCTGATCATCTACGTCAGAATCTCCTACAAAGGTGAGTTCTGCAGCTTCTTATTTCAACTCCGTGAATGCACTCATGCAGCGGGGCTGCTGTTTGGGACATTCTGCAGGCAGAAAGCCTTGCTATGGAGGGTATCTCTGAAGAAGTGTTATGAGCATGATTTGGCTTTGCAGCTGATGGAGCAGCCTATCCCAGCTGTCACTCCGCGAGAGGCGGAGTAGATCCTGAACAGGTCATCACTTTTGGTTGGACCACTTGCAGGAGGAGGGCGATGGCGCTAGTCTCCCTCTGTTGTTACAACTCCGTGGCCCGCGTGCAGGTCTCCCACAGTGTCCACTTACGCCTCCACCCTAAAGCCAGTTAGCTCCAAAACCAGTTCATCCAAAGGCTGACGCATGGTCACTGGAGCAGGTGTGGGATTCCGTCTAACAACCACTGGTCCTGGCCCAACACGAGAACCTTATGCAAAACAAAGGAAGGCAGATTCCCCCTAGCCAACATAAATGCACCTTTGGGGACCTAACTCTCCTTCCTTCCCAAGAGGTAGCATGGAGGGTTCAAAGTCTCCTCTCCCACTGTTGAACCCGTTCCTCTGGGTTAGGGATAGAGTGAGATGGGGCGCCCAGAGGTTTTAAAAACCTCGTTTCTGATTATTAAGCAGCACACCTGGCTGAACAGTGTTAAGTGAAAGGGGGGCATAATTGCAGCTTATTAAATAATAATAGCATTCACCATTTGTATTGTTATGTTTGATTGCTTCACTTGTGTCTCCAGGACGAAAATCGCACATGTTAATTTGATGAAAAAATAAAAATCACAATGTTTTAAGCTTTGAACTTTTATATTTTATAGTTTCTAATTATTTTATAAATGTTACATCAAGAGCCGTAATAAATAACTCATTCTACAGACTTCAGAGTATGTAGGACTGCTTTGGTTCTTGAATTATTTTCATGGGGAGAACCTCTCCCCGTGCCCACCCCCTCCCCACATATCACACCCTGCTTAGCTGCATCCATCTTTTATACCATTTGTGGTCACCCCAAGATAAGAACCTTTCCTTCCCCATTCTTTTTCCCCCCGGACTCCAGCAGTTACCTTGAGCATTTCATTCTCATTCTTGAGTCTTTGGTTCTCAGACTGCAGGTCCTTGATTCGATGCTCAGCCTGGCCCAGCTGTGTTTCCAGTTCAGCCTCCAGCTCCCTGCTCCCCTCCTGAAACTCCAGCAGCTCCTCCTGGGCCTCCTCGCAGCTGTAAGCAGACACACAAAAAAGCCATTAAACAACAAGTCAGGACAGAAAGAGGCCGGTGCGCCAGCCTGGGAGACGTGGCTGGTGGGTGCATTCATCAAATCTTACGCCTGGGGATGGTTCTATTTTTATCTTTATTGCATCTCCTCTGGGCACTGGAGATCTGACCCAGATACAACTCCCCACACTCAAACACAATTTTAGTAACTTACTCTGCAATGTGGGTGTTTAAAGGGATTTAACTGTGCAATAAAACTCTTTACATTCTCTTAAAACAGCAGGAATTGGGCAGCAACACTATAAAATATTAACTGATAATTAATATTTAAAGATTAACAAACACACTTTACAAAAGGGTATTTTTCACAAATGGAAGCGTGACCATTTCACTGCATCAAAAAATAAAAACTAATCTCAGCAGTCTCAATCAGTCTTGGACAATTCCTTTTCAAAATATCACATATAGATTAATTTATTTTCATTATGATGACTTTTTAACTAAGCCACTTTAACTCACATCTGTATAAAATCTTTATGCTTATGACACAAGGGTTACAGCAGATGACTAACAAGTCAGAGGAGTCCATTTCCAGGAACTCTGGATTGAAAAACAGCAGTAGTTTCTGCCGCTGGAGCATGAGAGCATGGGAAATTATGGGAACTTATGAAAATTGGGAAAAGTAGTTTGCTGACAATGCAGGAGCCGTCACAATGTTTTAGAATTCAGCTGTTGTAAAACAATAAGAAAATTACTCATTTCTGATTAACCACTTTTCACTGCTCTCTCTTAATTCACTCTGTGGCTTGTGTGACCATCACCACCCACTTTGTCCCTCTGACATGAAATCCTTCTGCACTTCTTTAAAGATGTTATAAGCCAGAAGAAGCTCAGTCAATCCATTTCTGACTTTTATTTTGCTACCTCCACTTGTTCTGCTGTTCTTTATCTTCTACAAGGGTTGTTTTCGAAAATGGCCCTCGTTATGGGTGCTGTCCCTGAATGAAATCAGTGCTAAGCCCCACCCTGGAGTGTTTCAGGACCACTCAGAGGGATCTACCCTTAAAAGTAGAATGGGAGGCAGCGCCTTCAGCTATCAGGCCCCTCTCCTGTGGAACCAGCTCCCAGTTTGTAATCAGGAGACAGACACCCTCTCTACATTTAAGATCAGGCTTCAAACTTTCCTTTTTCATAAAGCTTATAGTTAGGGTTTAGTTATGCTGCAGTAGGTTTAGGCTGCTGGGGGGCTTCTTATGATGTGCTGGGCATTTCTTCTCCCCCCACCTCTTGTCACTCCCCATGCATGCATTTTCTACTGCTGCATGTCATTAAATGTTGTCTTCTCTCTCCCATAGTCTGTCTCTCTTTGCTCTTCTTTCTCTCTTCTCTTTCCCCTCACCACCAACCGGTTAAGGCAGATGGCTGCCCCTCCCTGAGCTTTGTTCTGCCGGAGGTCTCTTCCTGGTAAAAGGGAGTTCTTCCTTCCCACAGTCGCCAAGTGCTTGTTCATAGGGGGATTGTCTGACTGTTGGGGTTTTCTCTCTAATACTGTAGGGTCTTTACCTTACAGTGTAAAGCACCTTGAGACCACTTTTGTTGTGAATTGGAGTCCTTCTACGTTATGGCAGTGAGAACCAAGGCTATTTTATTTAACTAACACTAAACTAAAAACTAACACTAGATGTGAATTTCTTTTAGTGAATTGTAATAAAAATACAGACTTTTGAAAAAGAGGAAAACTAACTAAAACAAGACTGTGTTTGTACAATAGCAGTTTGCATCAGGAGATTTTGGTGCACATGATTATTGTGCCCTAACCTAGTTTAAAGCATTATTATCCCATAAATAAACCTAATCACAATATTTGTGTATAGATGTCAGAGGGGCACATGCAAACACTAATTCTTGAGCATTTCAATCCAGTCAGATACTATTAGGAGGAGTGATGCTTGTGAAAGGGGAAAAATGCCCATGACGCAACCAATATCCAAAACTCCTCCCTTCACTGTCATGCTCCCTTTGTTATGCTTGTAATTGACGTCATTCATTCAAGCTGCTGCTAAATTATTATGACACCATGTGAATCTGTAACAATCATTCATGAAAAAAGAGATTTCAGAACTTTATGGCCAAATGCAGCCTATAGCAAGTGATCCATTATTAGTTTTATTCTAGACTGAAGAACAACAACAACAAAAGCTGGATGACACCAGATACCAACATGCTGACGACATGGACAAACTGAAAATTTCCTGCATGTGCCATGAAGGGATTTACCAAGAAGTCCATCTCTGATGTAATATTCAAAACAAACGGGCCATGTGATCACGTGATCGCGGACCAGCTTTACCAAAAAATGCTGATTATATAAGCGTCTGCTGATATGGTCAGACAGACACACACACACACACACACACAGCTGTCTAAAAATGGCAGCATGTGAGCCAAAGTGCTGGAGCTGGCAGCGAGCCAGAGCATCCATTTGTTTTCAGACCCACGGTGGTAATGTTCAGCCAAGCCTGGCTTTGAACTGGCTGTTACAAATTTGCACACTGGCGCCTCCTCTTTCCCTATATTCAAAACTAGACAGCGCAACGACAAGGGAACCCTTTGTGGGCAAAATGCTCTCGTACTTTATTGTCCTTGTAAAAAAGGTACAAAACTGGGGCTTCTCACTGGTCTTCCCCGTCGCTTTGCTTTGTGATGTACAGAACAGTGCTTTTGGGTAGCTGGTCAAAAATATTCTGTCAGGGCTTTGTGAGGCACAACACTGGTTTTCACTCAGAGGGTCATGCTGTCTTGTCCTTGATTTATTTGTGTTGCAATGTGCTAGTTGTTAAGGTGTATTGTCACAGTGTAAATAGACCACAACCCAGACAACAGTTGCAGCCGTACTGTAGTGAATGAGGATCCTTACAAACTATTCTATTGTGAATGAAGAATAAAGCAGTTCTCTCACATATATCCTAATATAATGGCCTTGCCTCTGAAGGAAGCCCATTGTTTAGAGACAGCTGCATAACTGGGTGTAGGCCTGAACTTGTTTCCCTGTAGCACCTAATGTTGACATTTCAATCAGCTGATCTTTATCAAGTGGCATGAAGTGTATAAGATAAGAGGTCAACCAGCGGTAGCAGACTTTAGATCATGACTAATGATAACAGTGAGAATCACTACATAAAACCATTCAAAGATGGGACAAAGAGACGCGGGGGCCTTTTACAATGAATGTGAAACATGAGCCGTCACTTTGTGAAGAAGGACAGAAGGAAGAAGCTTTCACTGCTCGTCTCACAAGAGTCACTGGATATTCAACAGTGGTTGTTAATCGAAAGTCTTAGACTGACAGATAGCAGATAAAGCATTCCTACAGCGAGGCGTCATTCCCACAGAAACAAACAGCTGAGGGGTTTCTATCAGCTCTCTGGATTCAAATGGCATTAACCAAGAGTTCAGCTCAGAAATCTAAAAACCAGAAGCTGTTACCGAGAGGTGAAAGAAGCACAGAGATCTTTTACATAAGTGCAAGTAAGATGTGGTAAGATTTCAGCTAATGACGGCATTAGACAGTCTGATTCACATTTAACGTACAGCAGAGATAGAAAGCTAAAGGGCAACGCTCAATATTAAACAAAGCTAATGAACTGTAAACTGACATCAGTTAAACTAACTTAACAATAAAATTTGAATTAATCATTTTAACATTACTAACATCACTGATTAGGTCATTAGTCTGTGAAATTATAATGAAAAAAACAATCATGTATAGTACACTAAGGGCCACTTCCTGTAGCTCAGGAGGTAGAGCGGGTCATCTTCCAACAAGAAGTTTGGTGGTTCGATCCCTGGCTTCTCCAGTCTACATGCCAAAGGAACCTCAAATTGCCATCCATCAGATGTGTGAATGAGAACATAATAGTTAAATGCGCTTTAAAGGCACAGAATAAAGTGTGAATGTGTGTGTAAATGGGTGAATGAGGCTTGCAGTAAAAAGTGCTTCGATTGCTCAGTAAAAGAAGAAAATGCTGCTATACAAGCAGCAGTCCATCTACTACTTACTATTCATTAACGCAAATATCTATATAGGCCAATGTACGTAGACGTCCTGCTGAAGTTCAAACTGAGCATCAGAACAGCATGGATGTTAGTGTCCGGGATTCTCCTGCACATCTATCTAGGGTTTACAGAGAAAAATTCAAAATAGAGAAAATATCCAGTTCTCCTTGTTGACGACAGAGGTATGAGGAGAATGGCCAGAATGCTTTGAGCTGACAGCAAGGCAACAGTAACTCAAATAACCACTCATTACAACTAAGGCAGGCAGAAGAACAACTCTGAATGTACAACACACCAAGCCTTGAAGCAGATGAGCTGTATCAACAGTTCAGGTTGCTGGTGGTGTTGTAACCGAATGAGGAATTTGTTCTTGGCAGAGTTTATGCCCCTTAGCATCATTTAAACACCACAGCCGACCTGAGTATTGTTGCTGACAACGTCCATTCCTTTAAGGCGACAGTGTATTCATCTTCTGATGGCTGCTTCCAGCAGGATAACACACCATGTCACACAGCTCAGATCATCTGAAACATGGCAGTGAATTCACTGTACTCAAATGGCCTCCACAGTCACCAGATCTCAATCCAGCAGAGCAGCTTTTGATGTGGTGGAATGGGAGATCCTCATCATGGATGTGCAGCTGAAAAATCTGCAGCAACTGTGTGACTGGTCATGTCAATACAGACCTAAAACTCTGAGGAATGTTTGCAGCACTTTGTTGAATCTGCGGCATGAAGACTTAGGTAGGTGTGATGGCAAAAGGGGGTCCACCCCAGTGGTGTGTCTAATAAAGTGGCCGGTGAGTGTATTCTACGGGATCACCACAAAAATTTAGAGCCTGAATTGAGAGAACTAATGAGATCCAACAGTGCTGCTGCTGCTGCTGGGGTGATCCCAAAGATTCTGGGTGGGTTTAAGATCAATTTTCCTCTACGCCAGTCTGGGGAAACAGTTTCTTTACGGTGCTGGCTTTGCATACAGTGGAGCTGTCGTGTTGAAACAGGGATTGGCAAAACAGGCTGCTGGCCTACGCTATTGTCTAAAACGGCATTGTACTGCATAATGCAGCATTGTAATTGCACTGTAAAAAAACAAGATCAAAACAACCCCAGACATAAAGCACAAGTCTGTGGACACACCATGTAGCATAAAGGAGGGCAAAAACAAGAAATATTCATTGTTTACACCAGCAACACTTTTATACTGTACTAGGTTTGTGAGAAACACCAAAAGCTTGAATTATGAATTTTATTTTTCAGTTATGAATGGGAATACCTCAAAAATGAAGGGTGGAAAAACAATAGGTATATTTAAAGTATGTCTCTTTCCTAGATTATTTCTTTCAATAACATAAAACAATTTTTTCACTGGAAAGACTGGTTGTAAATTGGGCTTTTACTTCCCATTAACTTTTATCTCAAAACTACACATGAGGGCTTGAAAAACCTATACTTTGCTTGCTTCTGATGAGTATTTTTGAATTTTAGGAGTAGCCCTATAGCATTTAATGGTCTGGTTGTCTCACATACATGATGTTTAAGATTTTGGCCAGAAGCGTGGAAAATAACCAAATATTCCTACAGGTAAAGGAGGAAGTTTATTGTTTTTTCTCTTCCTGTTAACACGTGTATTTAATGCTCATCAGTTTCCAGTTCTACGGGGGTATGTATTCAGAAGCAGAAAAACAAAATGACGTTCACAGAGTTAACACGCCAACCAAGGGCTGCTTCCATGATTCAGAAAGAAGTGACACCACCAAACACCAAGCTAGCTGTGAGAAGGAGCAGATGGCAAAACTAGGCAAAAGATGCAGCAACAATTCTCCAAAACAAGGAGAATCCAAACAATATTTCCTTTTTTTCCATTAAGTGTCCCTGGCTGAATTAATTAAGTCAATTAACAGCTAAAATCCAGAGCTGCATTAGTAAAATATGCTCAAGTGGGCCTACTCTGCTTATTTCCAGCTCTGTATTTTTATTACTGGACTCTAGGGTAGATTTGCATATTTCAAAACAATCCTAATTTATCTTATACTGGGCTCTGGTGCAGACCCTCAGTTCATTCACTGCCTGCACCAATTCATCCAAGCTTTTCTCCCTTTAATCCAAATTTCTTCTGTAGCTGCCGTGCCTCAGTATAAATATTTGAGCATGTTGCTGAATTTAAACTTTGATCAAAATACAGATTTACATAACACAAATCAACAGTTCCTTTTCAAAAACTGTTGCGAAGTTTTAATGTAGAAATGACACTGGTCGTTCTGAGTCAGTGCTTTCACTTTTTTATGATTTGTAGTCAATCTTAAGCACAGGAGCAAACTGGAAAAAGCTGTCAAAGCAAGCTGCAAGATTAGCAGCGCTACCCATAAGCATCTGTATAAAATGAGGGTCCCCTCAAAGGCACAGAATCCATCACTTTGAACCCCCCCCCCCTTTAACTGCTGAGTTCCAGACACTTCCATCAGGGCGAAGGGTCGGTTTACCTGAAATTAGAACTGATAGATTCAGATGGTTATTTGATCCATCTGCTACTGTTTCTTTTCCCCTCGTGTTTCAGGGTGACAGAGCAGCATACTTTGATTTATTCTTGGGTTTTGTTTGTCGTACTGTAAGCGTACACTGTGCTGGAGTACTGTCCGCAAAACAGATTGCCCCACTGGGACATTAACTTCTAATTGGCTGCCCCTCCCAAACAGAATGCCTGAACAGCGTGCGGGAGAGGCTGCTGCATGCCTGAGATGACCACATTAGAGAGCTCCCTTCTCTGTGATATCATACAGAGCCAAGAGTAGAAAGAAAATTGATGAAACTGAGCATTTAGAGTTAGTCTTTGGCTGTCACACAACAGTATCCATATATCTACAATTTGTGTGTGTGTCAAAAGACTGCTCTAAATGCTCAGTTATACGACAGAAAATAGAATAATAGTTTCACTTTAATATTATGCAGCTCCAACATGTCAAGCTGAAGACCATGGAGGTGGACGTCCAGTTCTAAGTAAACCCACTTTCTTATCTTATCAAAAAAATACGAATTTATGGTGATTTAAACTATAAAATACAATGAAAACATGGTGAGACCCATAGTTTAGGTTTGCCACATATGAAATCCTTTATATTAACATAAAATCAGTACTTCTTTTGATATATTGAGTAAAATATGAGTTATGAGTTAAACTATAAAACCATACCAGCCTTTTTAAGTGTTCCCAAAGAGCTGAAACACTGATGTTAGGGTAGCAGAAAGAGTCCGCACAGAATGTGCTGGTTACGTACCCTTTCTTGTACTTCAGGGATAGTGCCTTCCAGAAGTCAATTTCCTCATCTTTTGAGGAGAATTTTGGTATCATATCCATGTCCATGGCAAAGAAGTCTAGACAGGAGGGAATTGGGAAACAAGAGTGAGTACAACAGCATAAAACACATCCACATAAGAGGAAAGAATAATAGAGTAATTCATTATTAATCATTTAGAAAAACCTCACTTCTTCTTATAGTCTTTTCCCTAAGCCTGAAATCTCTCTCAGTCCATAACAAGGCAGCAAATGTGTAAAGATACAACATCAAGTGTAAACTAGACTCACAAATCAATGATTCAAGCCACAGCTGGGAATAAATCATCAAAAGGGCTCCCCACAGACTCTCAGAAACCCTGAGGAGGCACGCCTCAAAGCACTGAGCATTCACATGTTCTGTAAATGAGAACAACTGCTCCTAAACAGAAAAACTGCACTTTCAATTTGATTAAAGTCCTCCTATATGATTAAATACATTTTTAGACTGGTCTAAATAAGACCCCCACTGTCATTATATAATGCTGCTTATGTGTAAAACTGCAGCAAGAGCTATATTTTATAGCACCTAGTGTGAATTTCCCTTAGGGATGAATGAAGTATTTATCTAATCTAATCACCCAATGAGTCTAGATGCTAAGATTAAGTGCCAAATTTCAGCAGACAGCACAGTTCACAGCCCATTATCTTCTTAAAACATTAATACCTGATTTAGGCTACATTAGACTGTGAAAGCATTAATGCCAATGGTCAGGCTTCTTTTTAATGCTATATGGATGGAATAGGGGCCATTTCAGGTCTACATTTTTCTTTTATTCACCCCCTAATGGAACAGTGACTGAAACAAGCACCAAAATTCAAATTCATCTTTTAACTTTTTTAAAAACTTTATATTCTTGGACTTAAAGTAATCCTTATTTATTTTCCCGGCTTCCTCAGTTCACCTGCCATTTTAAAGCCCCCCTCCCCCCCCAACGTTCTTTTGATTGGTTTTGACCCTCGGGCGGGCAGGGCTTTTGTGCCTGAGACGACCATATTAGGGACATCCCCTCTCTGTGACGTCATACAAGCCAAGAGTAGAAAAACAGCGTGAGACTGGGTGTTCACAGCAGCCTGAGCTTTTAGCCCACAGGAGTTACTTGTAAACAAAGTCACATGGAAAAGTTTTCACAGGGCGCTATGCAGTGACGTGAAAAAACTAAGTACACCCCATGACTCAATTGATTGCAGAATCTTTGGCAGCAGTAACTTGAAGTAAATGTTTTCTGTATTCTTTCAGTTTCTCACATTGTTATGAAGGAATTTTGGCCCACCCTTCCTTGCAGTGTTTCTTCAGTTCATTCACTGCAGCTCTCTTAAGGTCCTAACCAAGGTTATTATAGTTAACTAAAACTAAATGAGCAAAATAATGCTAGTTAACCGAAATAAAAATAAAACCTAGACTTTTGGTAAAATTAAAAAGTAACTAAAATGACATTATGTGCTCACAAATCCAACTGAAACAAAATAAAATATACAGGAAATGTCCCTAGTTTTCATCTTTGTCAGCTGGATTAAATTTGGTCAGTCAGTCTGTCTGATGAGGCTTCGGTGCATCTGTTTATTGACACCCAGGATGTCTACATGACTGTGACTCATCTGCCTTCACAAAGTGTCGTGTTTGTAATTAAACTTCTGATCTACACATCTTACATCTTCCCCTGACAAATACCATCCATCATAATATCATCATCATCATCATATTAATTTTAAAAAACTAAAACTAACACTGAAACTAACAAAAACTAAACATTTTAAAACAATAAAAACTAAATTGAAACAAGCAAACCCACTCTGGAAACTGAATCCAAAGTAAACTGAAAACAAAAACTCAAAATGAAATAAAAATAAAAACTAATTAGAAAATACAAAACTATAACAACTCTGGTCCTATCATATTATTTTAGCAAGGTTGAGGTCTGGACTTTGACTGGGCCATTGCAACAGCTTTACTCTTTTATTTTTCAGTCATTCTGTTGTAGCAGAATCAGAATATTAATCCCAGGGGAGCATTGTAGATAGGACTCAAAGTCCTGTGCCATGACTGAATTCTAGCAAAACTTTAGCTGTGAGACAGATGGGCTTATACGTTTAACTCTAGAATGCTTTGGTATACAGAGGAGTTCGTGGTCGAATCAACAACTGCAAAGTGTCCAGGTCCTGTGGCCGCAAAACAAGTCCAACTCATCATCCCTCCACCACTGTTCTTAAGAGTTGGTATGAGGGGTCTGTGTTGATATTGCTGCATTTGGTTTCCCCAAATGTATGGATTATGGCCAAACATCTCCATTTTGGTCCAAAGACCACTGCTCTAGAAGTTCTCCTGCTTACCCTTCCAAATAAGCCATGCTTGCTCAGTCTTTTTGTGCCACTTTCATGTCTGAGCTAGCAGGTGGTTTGTTTAGATCAGCATGAAGCCAGAGAGAAACAGCTTTTCTGATTCTGCCCAAACACCATGGAAAACCTCTAGTGTTCACAAATTAAAAATATTATAAAGTGAAATGCAGAGTTTGGGTAAAATAGACACTTAACAAGTTATGCGTGTCCCCGCAGTGTAGGGGTTTACACATTCGTTATACAAGCGAAAGGTCCCTGGCTCGATTCCAGGTGGGGACACAAAAATCCAACTCCACCTCCTGTCTTTTTGTCAGCACCATCGTCTCAAGGCCGTACACCCTGGCAGGCCCCTGACACTCATATCCACCCGCTCCACCCTGCCTGCACTCTCTTTTTCACCTCTCTTGTGCCCTCTCTGCCAAATTGCCAGTGTGGATTAATCCACTGTGGGAGAATACGGGAGCAGCCAAATGTACATCTTAGAGAGTAAGTTATGGAATGAAAAAAAAAAAAAAAAAAAGGGGGGGCAAAAAAACAAAAAAAAAACAACAAAAAAATCAAAAAAAAACAC
>VUQH01073547.1:0-11212 GCA_015106775.1 Etroplus canarensis | reverse complement strand
GGTGCATAAGCACAAACGATGGTCAGGGCCCGTTTCCCAACCCGAAGGCGTAGGGAAGCAACCCTTTCGTCCACTGGGGAAAACCCCAACATAGAGGAAACCAGGCGGGGGGATACAAGAATACCCACACCCGCCCGTCTCCTCTCACCCGGGACAACTCCAGAAAAGGCTAAGGTCCAACCCCTCTCCAGGAGTATGGTTCCAGAGCCCGAACTGTGCGTTGAGGTGAGGCCTACTATTTCTAGTTGGTATCTCTCAACCTCGTGCACCAGCTCAAGCTCTTTCCCCACCAGAGAGGTGACGTTCCACGTCCCAAGAGCCAGTTTAGCAAGCCGAGGATTGGGCCGCCAAGGTCTCCGCCCTGGACCGCCACCCAATTCGCATAGCACCGGACCCCCATGGTCCCTCCTGCAGTTGAACTGGTGTACCTAATAAAGTGGCTGGTGTGTGTAGGTCTTTATTTTTGATACATTTGAATTCTTTGGCAGTGAAAACACGTCCTTACAACTTGGAATCACAGTAGCATCATGAGTAGTTAAAGATCTAGATCAGGGGTGTCAAACTCCCGGCTAGCAGGCCACTTCTGGCCCCGTCCCCTACTTCCAGTCGCCGATTTGATGTCAAAAATATCATGTAGTTCAGCCTTTAAAGGGACACATTACAATTATATAATGAAATCTGAATGCACTGAATTATATAATTGCGATGTGGCACTGGATTACATGATATTTTTGACATCAAAACGGCAAGCGGAAGTAGAGGTTCTTCGTTATCTTCACATTTGTGTATCCCTCAGCTACTTCACTTAAGCTCGTCACACCTTGACGATTTAACCAGCGTATGCCCACGTACGAAAAATTTGGTGAATATGCTGGTGTACGTGGAAGTTACTGGTAAGTTTCGTAAAAGTTAAGAGCACGCTGAAGCATGCTGGTATACGCAGTAGAACAGCGAGGTCACCAAAAAATTTTGAACATGCCCAAAATTTCAGAGCATGCACAAAAATTACACTAAGTCATGTGATCGTTGGCACACATTCACACACGTTACTTTTAAGTTATTCATAAGTCGAAATACATGGAGACAATGTCTAGCGCACCCAAAACTTGTTTCTAACCTATGCTTATATTTTGCCCTTATTTTTTACCTTATTTATACTAAAGTGTGAACTTCTTGCACCTCACTGTGTGTTACTTTAGGCGGTTGTAACTAGTGAATTTCTCCACTGTGAGATCAATAAAGTTCTATTCTATTCTATTCTATTCTATTCTAACATGCTTTGAACTTATATGTAACTTATAGTGAACTTATCTCCAACACGTATTGACATATGTAGACGTAGACCACAGCACTTACTGAACGTGTTTCTAACTTACAGCTGCTGTATCATGGCATACTGGCTGAGAGTAGGTGTCGGCCACAGACGCATAAGCCAAAATACGTCAGCCTAGCCTAGAGTAGCCGTGTGTATGTCTGAAGTGTCATGTTGGAAGTTGCGAGAAATTCGAGCTGCCCCGAATGCATCATGAGACCAATGGAAATAGGCAGAGGCGCTGTAGGTGTTGCGAGCGGTGATGGTCCGGTTAGTCTGCAGACTTGAAATGCTGGTAAAACGGTGAAGGTTCCTCCATGCGTCCAACACGACCAGGAGACCTCTTGGCAGAGTTCTTCCAGTTTTTCTTTGGCATGATGGTGATGTTGTACTGCGAACAGGCTACGACACGCTATGCATGTAAGTTGTGAACGCCGGAAACATGCTAAGCATTCTTTGGTATAAGTTATCTATAAGTTAACAAAATGTTCTATATAAGTTACTAATACGTTATGTATGTGTATTACATTTTTTAAAAAACATCACAGTTCTGCGTATGCTAGCGTTTTATTTTGATAAGCTGGCTTAAACCTTCAAGGTGTGACAGGGCCTTTAGGCTGTCCACTATGTTTTGGAAAAAATATCAGCTGCTGGTGCGCAATGAATCTTGGGACAAGGTGGGGGACAAAGGATCTACCCGCTTTCTTGGAAACGGAGGAGGCGTCTGAAGGGGCCTTCGTCGCTGCACTGCAACGCTAGCAGACAAAGAATTCGAATTTGGATCGGATTCCTCAGCAAAGCTCCGCCTCCAAAAAAATGTTTGTGCAGTAAGCTTTTTGTGTAGCTCTGCTAAAACACACTCAGACAGACAAACCGAACCAAACACAACCTCCTCAGCGGAGGTAATTACTAAGTGGGAACCTGCTCCGTACTTGGCTTGGCGTTGATCACCACCTTCTCCCCCGAATGAGGGCTCGGGAAGCGGCTGCTGTCGGCCATGTCCTCACTGGATCCGAACTCGAGCACCTCCACGAAGCTCAGAGGCACGCTCCACTTCAGAAGGAACTTCTGGTCGAGTGGGACACTTCCACTACCACTCCCACTGCCATCCTGGCATCTGAAAAAACAACGAGCATGAAGATGATGTGATGAAGTTAGAGCCTCGTTTGTGTGAGAACATGAACGCTACAAAACACCCATGTGGAGGAGCTATACGGAAGACAAACGTTCAACAGATAGGAGAAGCTTAGTCAGCTAGGAGAACGCATTTTTGTACAAGTCACTGCAAGCTTTTAAGACTCAACATTTTCACGACAACACACATCCTTCTTTTCACACCTGAACCTTGGATAGCGTTGGAGGAATCATGTCTGGTCATCGTCTGAAATGGCTACTTTTTGTTTTGTAAGTCTTAAATTTCTGTTTCGATGAGTGTTTTTTCTTCTCATTACACTCTTGGTAATGGAATCTGCACCAGCTGATCACGCTGACTGGTCTACTGTCCGGAGCGAGGCCTTCAGAGGAGATGACAGGGTTTCAGAGTTGGCTCATCATAGAGGAGTTGAGGTGTTTGGACATCAATGGGATGATCTCAGTGAGCTGATTAAGACCAGAGGGGATCTGGGAGTGTAGTTTGATGTGCTTCATGGAGCGCTGCAACAAGACGCTGCCATGCTGGCACTTCCCAGACTGCAGTGTGACCGTACCTGGCTTCATGACCGGGCAGACTGAGTGATATAAAGAAACGTGGGAGGATTGTACTATTTGTGACAGAAAAATGGTGTACTTTCAAACATGTTACTGCAAGGAACTCAATACTGCAGTGGTAGCTCCTGGAACGTGTCTATATTACTCACTAAGGGAATTCGTCAAGGCTGTTGCAGTTTGAATCAACACACTGTTTGGATCAGCTGAAAAGAGGCCATGCAGCGACTGATGAACGGCTGTGGATAACTAACAGATCCCATCCACCCTCCACACCACAATCTGGACGTGCAGCTGAACACTTCCTCCAGCACTGGTTTCAGCTCCGCTGCCACAGGGACGGACGCAGAAAGTCTTTGTGTTCTTTAGTGTGATCCTCTGCCATCAGCAGTTATTTCATTCAGTGATATTGAATTCATTTTACTGAGCCAAGTTTTCATGTTTTAAGAGCTGTGGCACAATAATTTCACCAACTATTAAGATGGAGCGAATCTATCATCTCTCTTATTATATCTGATGTGGCACGCAACCTATCAGAAGCTTTTGTCCTATTGTGAATGGTCCTGGGATTTTGTAGTCCTGGTTCTGTTATTCTAGCTTCTCTTATGTTTAGTAAGGTTATCAGTGTTCTGCTGTCTGGGGTTTGAGTTTCCGTTTCTTCCCTCCAGTCCTGCATGTGGTATTTGACTTCTATTTCCTGCCTTCTGTGTAAAGTTGTGGTTCTTTCCTGATCTCCTCGTTCTTCGGTGTTTCTTGTATTTAGTCTGAGTCTCCGTTCTGGTCCTTTCTCGTGTTTAGGTTATTTTTAGTTACTAGGTTTCCTTCTCTTGTGTTTGTGTCCTTCTGCCAAGTTGCCATGTCTACATTCTCAGTTCTGTTTCTCACTTCCTGTTTTACTTTGATACTTGTCGTAGTCCATGTAATGTGTTGAGTTTTGCTTCCTGCCCCTGATCGTTGTCACCCGAGCTTCATTCCCACCTACTGCCTCGTTTGTCTTTGTATTTACGCCCCTGCCTCCGCTTGTGTGAGTGTCCCTGCTTCCTGTTTCATGCCTGGAGTTTATGCTTACAGACTTTGTTATTTTTGGGATCTTTTGGCCAAATAAAGCCGAATTTTAGTTACTTTGTCTAGTCTCCTGGAGTCCTCCATTTGGGTCCTCACTCTTCACTCACACGCTGACGTATGACTCGTACAGCAGAATACATGACGACTGTGGGTTTTGTTGTGGGGGCTTGATTATTTCTAAGGATGATCTTTTTATTGGTTTTTCTCTTTCTGAAACATTAATAGCAGGCTGGGTTTTGATTCCTGCTTATTTACTTCAGTATTTTATATTTGGGCTCTCATTAACGTTCGTGGAGTTTATTGAGTTTAGTCCCTGAGTTCTTCGTGTTTTGGCTTATTATTCTTACACTTTATTAGATTGTATCTATGTTTAGCATTCCCCTTTGTTTCATGTTGTGAGTCTTCCATCCCTCATGTTGTAATGAATGTAACAAGACATGACTTGCTACCCTCTTGTTTCCAGTCCCTGATTACCCCATCCATGTATGTTCAGCCCTTGGTCTTGGTCCAGTGTCTGTTTGTCTCCTCCTCCTTTCAGTTTTGCTGCCTGTCGGCAACTTTGTGGACTTTAAATAAAAGGTTCACTTTCTGTTTACGCTCACCTGCACTTTCACGACAGCCTGATTACCTGCTCTGTTGTCACAGAGGCCGGTATCAGCTTTGTACCAGGCGGGTCAGGGCGAGCTGACTGATGATGTCTAGACAAGCTGAGGGCTGCGGTGCCAGGCTGAAAATGGCTTTTGATTTACAGTGAGCACATACGAGCCAAATACAGTTCTGCTGCGGTCAGAAGTCACCCCGTGCATTACAAGTTTCAGTTTGGTTCCCTCTAACGCCCACAGAAGAAGATGCCAACAAACGCACGCACACAATGGCCCGTTTCTAAATTTGTAAAATGGTATATAAATTATAAGATATTACACCCAATGAAAGGATACAACTAAAGGAAAGCTAGAGAACAGGTCCGGGTTGTGGTCACTCTTACCGAATATTGGGCGTGGCACACATTAGCACATCGTTGAGCAGGAACAGGCGTCGCTCCTTGGTTTTGATGATTTCGCCACGCTCGTTGTAGACCGTTTCCACCATGTCGTCTGAGCGGATCAGGTAGCGGCTGCCATTACTCAGAAGCTAAGGGCCAGGGACGATAAGTTAGATTAATATTAATGTGAATGCACTGTAAAGACCTCTGAGTGAAGCTTCTGCTGAAGTCCTAACAACACCCAGCTCAAGGAGGAATGTGAGCCAATCAAAGACTAAGAGTACTCATATTTCATTTGGCTTTATTGGCTCATTACACTCTTGCTTCCCCCGTGTTTCCTCTGCTATGAAACCACTTATTTTGGATACAGTAATAGAAGCCTATCAGCTGCGAAGGCTGTGAAGAACAAAACTCATGTGCTCCGTGTAGGGCACTCTGTAGACACGCTTGAGCACAGATGCCAGAGTGGGTGGCTGAGGTTGGACAAATAATTATACCTTGGGGAAAGCTGGTGTTTTGTGCACATGTTGTGCTAAAGCCACGTGCTAAAAATATGCCATTCAGTCAGGAGAATACTTGAAGCTCTCGCGCCCGATGGCCGCCCACACTGGGACAGAGCGAAATGCCACAGCATATGCTAAAAGAATCAGACGTCGACCTAAAACACAAGACTCCACCAAGCAGTGGCTGCACCAATTATATGATTCAACCTGCAAAACATGCACGATGCAGCAGCCCGGGAGCGGCGCGCCAACCTTGTTGAGGTAGCGTTCGTTCATGGCCTTGGCGATGTGACGGATCTCGCAGCGCTGGTCAGCTTCCCTCTTCTTCTCGTTGAGCTTCTCGGCCAGAGTCTCCAGTTCAGTCAGGGCCATCTGCAGGGGCAGACGGTCTGCGTGGCCCACTGGTGTGTTCTTCAGCATGTCCTGATGAGTATGAAGGGGAGAACATGAGCATCCACTCTCTCAGGTAACAGAATGAAAAGTAGAGCAGTCAGCTCCTCTACGGTCCTCACTCAGTCTGCATAACTGTGTTCAACAGCATCTGATGGAAGCATGCAAACGTCCTCATGACCAACGAGGATTTAAACATCAGCAGACTCCTGCTACCATCAGCTGTCACGCTGTTTTGATTGGCATTAAAATGCCGTATACCAAAAAAGAAAGCAACCCAATGTCCCACATTTCGTCTCTTTTCTTCTACTGTAGACATTAATAGTAAATATGCCAGGGCAACGGAAAGCAAGATTAAAAGAGATGAGGAAACCATGTCTCCTCAGACCAATTCCCCCACCTCCCTCCGAAAAACAACATGTTGGGATTTATGAGTGTGCCACTCCCTCTGCTGGTGAAGGTAAAAATTACATTTCCTTCTGGGTATTCCATTTCACTGCAAAGGGGGTCAAACATGAGAGGTCATGATACCTGAAGAAGCAAAATAAACTGAGGGAATCTCTGGATGGGCTTCATCATCAGGCCATAAAGAGTCATTCGGTCACCGCTGGTTTCCTGACGATGCTGTGGGTGAGAAGATGGGTTACCAAACTGAACAAGTTTAAAGACTTACTGTGCTGTACTGTGCAAAAGTCTCAAGCCACCCTCATTTCTTTATATTTTGCTTCTAAGGATCCAGAGTTTCTTGTTATCTTAAAAGTGGACTATGGTGGACTGGTATGGGCTTTTGTATGCGTTAAGCTACTAAACGCTGACCCATGAACAGTTCCTGAACGTCATGTCCCTAAGAATAAGGAATCCAGCAAAGACCTGACACAGGACCAGAGAGACGCATCTGGCCCTTCAGTTGGTACATCTACTGTTCGCCTCACCAGAAACGGCCTTAATGGAAGGGTGGCTGTCAAGAATCAATTCTTGGGGAAGGGAAACAGGGAGAAAAGGCTGAGGTATGAAGCAGGTCTTAGGGAGTGATTAATTTAAATTTGAAATTTTTGGTCCAAACCGTTGTCAATATGGCGGTCAGGAGAGAGATCCAACAGTCAGTGTCTACAGACATCTGTAAAGCACGGTGGAGGCTCTGTCATGGTTTGGAGCTGCATTTAAGCAGGATTTATGCAGGATCTTGTCAAAATTGATGGAATTATAAATGCAAAGCAGTACCATCAGATTTTGATCCACCGTGTAAAACCATCTGAAAAGCATCTGATTGGCAATGGCTTCGTTTTTCAGTATGACAAACACACTTAAAACGCACTAAAAGCTAAAAATGGAACACTCTAAGTCATGGATTGGCCTCCCCAGAGCCCAGACCTCGACATTACTGGGGCAGTGTGGGATCATGTTGACAGAGAACAGAACACAAGGCAGCAGGTAGCGGCAGTGGCTCAGTCCGTATGAGAACTTGGTTGGGAACCAGAGGGGTAGAGAGGCCACCGATTCAAGATTCACCTGGACCTGGTGTCCTACCTAAGATCTGCCAATTCAAGACCCCGTCCTGGATCTGTGCATATGGTGACGGACTGAAGACCAGACCAGAGAAGGTGTTGGTTCGCCCTCTCATGAGCACCGTCAGGGTGCCCTTTAGCAAACCACTGAACCCCCTCCTACCTTTCCTGGTTCCTGCATTGGGCTGCCTTGTTCTGCACCTCTTTCAAGAACACTGCATGTTAGTGGTTCTGCTGTGTGCTGAAGAACTTTGTCCTTCAAGAAGCCTGGAGAACTATCCCTGAAGACGACTTAAAGACAGAAAGCTTGGCTCAGAGAGTTCAGGCTGTGTTGGAGAATAAAGGAGCTCAGAACAAATATTTTACAAACTCATTTTTTTGTCCTATGTGCTGTATTTCCATTTTTGTTTGCACATTTCAGGAAACTGTTGCACCTATTTCCCATTTTCCTAGCAACATATAAAGAAATGGTGGTTGGTCAGGACTTTTGTACAGTACTGTACATTTTAGTGCATCTTTGTAAGGCTTTAACAGGCAGCTGAACAACAGCAACGTTTTAGACGTGGTAAAAATAAGTCACTTTTGGCTCTTTTTACTGAAATGCACAAGTATGAAAATAACACAACTTAACCCGCCTAATATTTGACATTCATGTGTTTGTCTCAAACCTTGAGGAATTCCAGGAATGCAGGTTTGGAGGCGCACGTCTTCCTTACCACTGCCATTGCAGTGCTGAAGTTATTCACATACTCGCTGTAGGCATCCAGCACCATGGACTTTGAAAACTGCAGATACACAGACATTTAAACACATTTACTACTTGCTGAGATGATTCAGGGATCAAGATAATCCAAAGCTATAAAGTATAAATCTATGCCATATACCAAAATCTATACTATAGTGGCACCTCTGTAAACTATAATAATAATAATACCTGATAGTACTGTGTAACAGTCATTGTTACTGGCCTAGCGTGCATTTCCCCATGGGACTTCAACAGCTATAAAAGACTCCGGAGGGGCTCCTTCTTTTGGACTCTTGGTGGAACCCTTTTGAGAGGGGAGGCGCCTTGCTGCTCTGCATCACCAGCTGTCATGGCAGTGCAAGAGTCTTGAGGGTGTCGCCTGGGCTTGCTAACTGTCTAAACAAGGCGTGGACAAAGACATGCCTGAGATTGGCTGACTTCTTGCTAGCCCTCATCACGCTGCAGTTTTAGCATAAAACTCTGCTCTAGCGTTTGTCTCGCCTCTGACATTCTATTATTCATTCAAACACATTAAAACGTCAGACCAAATATAAATAAGTTTCTTTGCCATGTTTATTCCAAAAGCACTTTAGAGAGCACCCCGACTGCAATGCTGCATTTCTAAAGTTAGTGTTTCTGTCTTTGAAGACCTGCCACAGCTACCTACAGAATTACCTTCGGCCGTCCATGCTCTGCCTTCTCCTTTTTGCCATTTTCATCCATAAATTTATAAGAAGGGGGCGCACAGTACTGGTTTTGCTTTTATCATGAATGAAAATGAATTCTTTTGAGGTTTAAAGATGGAAACCAGGAGCCAGTTTCAGCAAAGACTTGTGGGTCTAACCTTGGATTCAGGAGGAACAACACGGTTTCTGTCGTAGATGTGTTTTATGCACCTGGAGAAGGAGTTTGACTTCGTTTTTGGGGTGTCCCACAGGGGCTGCTTCAGGAGCATTTGGTATCCAGACCTTGTATAACTGTAGTGAGAGCTTAATTCGCATTGCCAACAGTAAGTCAGACTCATTTCTGGTGGGTGTTGGACTCAGCCAAGGATTGGTGGGTGTCAGATTTGGTGATCTCAGGATCTTGTCTATGCTTTTTGCTGATGATGTGGTTCTGTTGGCTTCACTGAACAATGACCTCCAGCTTACACTGGGACAGCTCACAGCTGATTGTGACCTCGAAGTCTGAGACCACGGCTCTCAGATGGACAAAGGTTGGGAATGAGTTGCTGCCCCAAGTGGAGGAGTTCAAGTATTTAAGAGAGAGGAAAGGAAGGAGCGGGAGACTGACAGGCGGATTGGTACCGGTCTGTCATGGTGAAGAGAGAGCAGCGTGCCAAAGTGAAGCTGAAAATTTACTGGTTGACCTATATTCCTACTTTCACCTATGGTCATGAGGTCTAGGTGGTGATGGAAAGAAAGAGATTGCAGATATACTGTAACCAGTGCAAATGAGCTTCCTCTGAAGTGTGGTTGGACCTCCCTTAGAGATCGGGTGAGGAGTTTAGTCCTTCAGGAGGGGCTCAGAGTAGAGCTGCTAATCCTCAACGTCAAAAAGACCCAGTGGAGGTGGTTCAGGTATCTAATCAGGATACCTCCTGGATGCCAACTAGGGGAGGTGTTTTGGTGTCTCCAGGTAGATCCAGGACGGGCCTGGGAAGACCCTGATGTACCCTCAGAAGAGCTACAGGAGGTGGCCAGGAGGAGGCCTGGGTGTCTCTGTTTAGACTGCTGCCTCCATGACTCTGACCCAGGTATAAGGCAGAAAATGGATGGATGGAAATGGAAACCACACTCCCGTTTCCTCACAGCTTTGCAGGTCCTTTAAAACCCGCTCCATCTGCACCAACAGGTCTATCAGCAACAGTAGTACCGTTCTTAAAGAAACAGAATATGAAGCTCTGTTAGCCAGGTCACAGTCAACTCAAGCTCATTAGCCGTCAAATGTTACTGGCAATTTGCAAGTAATCCATGTCTGTGTTGTCACACTCAGTGCAGAAACAGTCTAAATCATCTTTAGCAAAAAGGGTTTATATTATCACAGCTGGAAATCTCACCGTCTAAAGGTAAAAGGAGCAGTGGCTGATTCACTCTAAGCATTGCTCTGATTGTCAGTTTTCATATCCGCACACCACACTCTGAGTCCTGTCATTTAGATTCAGTTTAATATCATCACTACAGAAATGTGGTTCAAATAACAGACCCACGCATGTTGTTGGAGCCTTTTTTATTCTGTGGAAACATGGATGGTGGTTTGAAAAAAGCCCACAGGCTGATGGAGTTTGATTTGCAGAATCCAGTCAGGATTCACCGTTCATCACAGCACAGAAACAGCAACAGCGAAGGTTACTAATGATCTTTTTGAATCTTATTTATCTGACAGATTCCAATTTGTGTATGTAAATGAGGAGTCTTCCTCACACACAAAAGTTAGTCATGGAGTCCCACAGGGTTCTGTGCTGGGACCAATACTCTACGTTATACATGCTTCCCTTAGGCAGTGTTATTAGAAAACACTGCACACATTTCACTGCTATGCAGATGATACCCAGCTATCATCTGCATAGATGATATGATATCCATATGTGTCAGGAGTATCGGAACAACTGAGACGCATTTTTTCTAAACACCGCGTCTCGGTGGCTTTTAAACCCCAAAACACGCTGCGCCAAAAATTGGTCCAGCCCAAGGACCGGGTTCCCCAACACAAACAGAGTAATATAGTGTACGCGATTAAGTGCCAGGAGGATTGCCAGGATTTATACATCGGGGAAACCAAACAACCTCTGGCGAAGCGGATGGCACAACATAGAAGAGCCACCTCGTCAGGCCAGGACTCCGCTGTCTATTTACACCTACAGGCCAGTGGACACTCTTTCAATGATGAAGATGTACACATCCTGGATAGGGAGGAACGCTGGTTTGAGCGGGGATTCAAGGAGGCCATATATGTGAGAAGAGAAAGACCGTCTCTGAATCGAGGAGGGGGTCTAAGGGTACATCT
>VUQH01073540.1:27722-38889 GCA_015106775.1 Etroplus canarensis | reverse complement strand
TGCTCATCTTTAAAATTCACTCTCAGGCTGTGCCAGACTCAAAGGTGGCCTCTGAGCATTCGATCCCAACATTACTGTTCTACAGGTTCAGCAAAATATCACCAAATATGCCTCCACTGACCGTCCTTTCACTGGCAAATGCGGCACAGACACGCTGTTACTCTGTTCATTTACGACTCTCAAAACCCAGAAAACAACAAATCACCAATACACAGCTCAATACACACGTTGACCCTCAGTGTCTGAGACTTTAAGTGCCCTGGCCCTTCTATTGTGCAAAGGGAGTTTACCTTGAAACTTATTTGAAGTCATTGTGCCCTTCAGCTGTTCATTGTCTCCTAAGCTCTCATCTCAACAAGTAGTAGTTCACAACTACCTGTAAGTTTGGATCCCCCAACAGCTCTCAAAAGGGAGACCGGAGTGTCAGCCTCTATAAATAACAATACAGTTTCACAGTTGTGGCCCTGTGTAAGGTTCCTGGAATCCAACAGTGGGTCTATTGGGCCCTCTGACAGCTCTTTATGGTCACTAATACACAAAACACAACAATAGCGGCTTCGCCAGTTGGTGCTATGACGGGTGTAAAAGGACAATCAGCTCTCTGGGGTCTGGAGAGCTCAGCAGCAATTTGATCAGAAGAAGCAGCTAGAAGTACGCGTTTGAGCTTAATGTCCAAAGGTTTAACATCACACGCTGATAGCAACTTTCAAAACCCACTGTTGCTCCAGGTCCAACGGTCATGATTAGTGTTGTTTTCACACATGCACTGCTGCCCTGAACTTTTGTGGGCATCACACAGCAGATGCACATGTAAGAACGCAAATATACGTCATAGACAGATAGGAAAGTAAACAGTCTTTTGTTATTGTTTTTTTTATTGCATCAGTAAATAATCCTTAACTCCCTATTACAAGGTACATGGGGCATCCAGTCGCAATGATTTGAGCCGATTTGATTTTTTTTTTTTTGTTAGCACTCAGAATCAAAAAGCAGCCATTCTTATTCAAGAATATCACATCATCATCAGAATTCTTCGTTAATCCCGGGGGCAAGCCAACACAACAGTTTGGCGCGTTCCCTCCGCTCGTCTACACTGAGACAGCAGAAAGTTGTTTGATATTGTTTACAGCAACTAACATCAGAGGACATCAAAACTTAAATTAAAACTTCTTGGGCTCAAGATTTAAATATCAAGAAGCTGAGTTGCCGAGGATTCAAATTCTAGGACGTTTTCTTAAATTAAAGTCCTGAGTTAAGTTTTGGTGAAGACAGAAGGATCCTTCAGTGATGGACCGCATTTTATGTCATTTGGATTTAAGTACACTCTACACTCATGTTTTCATTTACAACCATAAAATATCTCCACGCAGGCCTCCTCTTTCTCTGCTGTCATATCACTGCAGCCTACAAGTGTTCCTCTGTGCTGCTGCTGGGTCATGTGACAGCACAGCAGAACAAGGGAGGAGGAGGAGCAAAGTGTGCAAGCAAGATGTGAGCATGGCGGTGTTTGCATAGACATGTATATATTTTGATGAAATGGCAGAGAGAAACTGAAGCTAAAATATCGACACCAATATCCACATTAGTATCAATATTATCGATATTTGTACTGATCTGTGCACTTCTAGAATCCACCTCTCTGGGGAGAGGAGATATCAGCTGACTTATTAAATTATACTGATCATATTCAAAAAGGTTGAAGGTTGAAAAGGTTGAAAAAGTAGAAGAAACAGATGAGTTAATTGCTCTACTTCAAGACAGCCAAGCTGTCACTACTTATGGTTCTAAGTTTCCAAAAAAAAGATTTCCTCCTTAAAGAAGTGAAAAATTATCTAATAGTTTATTAATTGATATATTTTAGTAACATTTGGTCTGTACAGGAGCACACCAAAGACAAAAACAGTTTGAGAGTGGTTGGCCAGAGGAGCTGTGGTCAGAGGTGTGTCCAACCTTGTTGGGTGCAGCTCAGTCCACGTAGAGGCCAGCACAAACTGACCAGCTCTAACCTATGATTTCAGCAGTAGCCACATTGAGAACCTGGCCCGGAAGATATGGCTCTGATCTGTGAGGTTGACCTAGGTCAACTTAAAGGCCAGGAGTCTATCATAAAAAAGCCTCTTTGGATCAGGTCCCAATGTATGCTCTGAGAAATGTGTAACATGAAATGTGAGAATCAAAAAGCTGGTCAAACTTTCATCCCAGGGGATTTGTTTTTTTTTTTTTTAGTTTGTGAAACAAATGATAATTTCTCAATGAAAATATAAAACACAATACATTAACTTAGAGGGATCATCCAGTACACTGGTTGAGTGTCTAAGCACCTGGAGATATGTTGTGTAGTCACGGCTATACAAAGTCTCAGTCAAGTACTGTAGAGGAGATAGAGACTGAAGTGTTTGTTGTCCTTTGCATTTGTGTCTGTGGCAACTGTCGGAGAAGTACAACCACAACGAAGAAGACATCCCGATTAAAGACAATGCACAAAGGTGCTGTGTAACGATAATAACATCAAAAGAAACCATTCCATACAGGCTGAACACGCCTCACATCATATCACCTGGATTTATCCGGCAAAGTTATTCTGTAAGATATTAAAGATCTCTGGGCCCTGAACCTTCATCCTACTGTCCATGGCAGTAGCTCCCTCCAGCAAATGTTTTGACACTGAATAAACACCGCCTGGTGCCTTTTCGTCAACGTCTAGTCATGGTGAAAAAATGGCTCCAACAATGAAAGTTGAACCAATGTCCCGGATGTTCTCTCCACGTCAGCTGGACATAGCTTTTAAAGATTGCATCAGTGTTGTCTCTTAGACTTTCGAGTGTGATGATCCTAGGTTTTTGAGTTCTGTAGTTTGGCTGATTGACTTTCTTTGTTTTTAGTATTATTTATTGTCATCCCCCAGTGGGGGGGGGGTTTGAGCTTCTCTTCCACCATGCACTGTCCAGATTAGTTGTCATTGTTTAGAAAAACAAAGAAAGGTGTATTTAACACTTTAATTGCAATAATCTCATCTACATTTCTTACTCTGTAAGTGACAGTCTGACCTGACCTCTATACTATGCTGAAACAGCATCAACATCCAACTGTCTGCAGTTCAGTTTTTGCCCTCCCACTGGTGGATATGACCTTGTCATTTCAGTCATGTTTGCAGGGTCACAGTCACCCCAGAGGGAGTGTGATATATCAGTGAGAATCTCTTGATGTAAACTTAGTGTAAATAAGGAAGATTTGTGTTCACTCATCTATCTGCGCTCATGGATGTCCGGGCTGTCCTTCTATTCCCAAAAATTTTCTTGTCCGCCCTCTGCGAGTCAATCAGCCTCTGTTTCATATGCTTTAATTCTTAGTGCTCTTCCGTTCCTCTTCCAAATCTTCTCAGGTTTAGCTCCACCTCCACCACCAGCGTCTAGATAGGGTCCAATCCTTTTTCCTACAGTGGCTGGACTCCTCTCTGTTCTGAGTGTAATCGCAAAATTATTCTCATTTCTCTGTAACTCAATAAGCAAGTTCCAATTCACTGTCCATTCATTCAAATTACTCTAAACGATCTGTTCTTATTGAAATGCTACATTGATGTCGACCCGCAACCTTACTACCTGTATTCATAATCACATTAAGGTTGTTCTTATTAAAAGAGACAATGAATAACATCAGGCAGTAAAACAAAAAGTTACAATATACAAAACCATTGAAGTATTAAGCAGAAATTTCATCAGCTGGATGTTTTCTCATTCTAATGCAGAGAGTAACCTAAAATATTATCCTCTGATTCCATCAGTAGATACCCTATCATACTGGTAATTATGTATTCATCAGAAATTATTTGAAAAATCACCCAAAAATGCCAAGGTGAGGCACACAACGAGCCAACGAAGCCACGACAGCACCGATGGAACAAAAAAAAGCATCTTTTGATATTCAATCCAGGTACATATCCACATAAGCCAGATGTCTTTTCCACTCTGTATTTGTGGCCCAGTTATTAAGTATAGTTTAAAATAGTGTCAAAGGTTTTAAAGGATCACACAGGGCTCGCAGAGGAGAAACAGATGTCCACTGGTGGCCTTGAGAGAGTGGGTCAGGCTTAACAATTGGTGAGTCCAAGCTAGCAGGTAGGCAGGCAGGCAGCTTCCACTGGAGAAGACAGAAAGAAATAAGTTGAGCATTTCAGGGGAAAACATGACGAATAAGGAGACAAGAAAACGTGAAGCCCTAGCTTACTATATACAGCCATGAGAAGAAGGAAACATAGCCTTAGATGCAGCAGTGATGATGACTGCAAACAGGCGTGCCAGCTGACTCCACCCATGCCACGCCCACTCCTGGAAAGTAAACAGAGTTAAAGCACAACCAGCCTTGAAGCAAGCCTTGAAAGCAAGGGACTGTCCGCCTTGCTTTTAGGGGGACAGTCTCCATGTGATCCACCAGGCCTGTTGGGATGCCATGAAAGTCCCTAGCCAGGGAGACATCCAAAATCCAGGCAGTAAATCAAGAGTGGTCTTCAGGACACTAGATATTGTAGACTGCACCCCTGACGGTGGACATCCAGTGACCTCCAGACCATGCAGGGAGGTTGACTTTCAATGAGCCGGGTGGGTGGAGGGGGTCAAAAAGAGCGCACAGGCCTAATTTACGAGACATGGAAGGAGCTGTGAATTCTCATAGACCTTGGCAGCATGAGACAGACGGACACTGGTTTAATCACATCCTCAAATGTGAATGGGCCGTGAATTTAGGATGGAGTTTACAATGCAGCTTTGCAAACCTAAGCCACGCTGCCATGTTCTCTTTAGAGAGAAGAGACTTTCTTCTGGCGAACCTTTCAAACAGCCCAGGTTTGTTTAGTCTTTTTCTAGAGTTTGAGATGTAGATGGGCTTTTTCCATTTTCTCTGAGCATTGCATGGTCTGACCTTGTGCTGAATTTGCTGGATGTCCACTCCTGGGAAGATTGTGACATTGTCTTACCATACACCTGAATGCTTCAGAGCAGCAAACTGACAAAAATTCTGCTTGATAAAGATGCTCTCACAGGATGATCATCAGCTAATCAACTACTACGTCTTACTCTCAAAGCAAGCAGTCAGGGTGTACTTTCTTTTTCACCTGATAAATGTAAACATATGTGATTACTGTAAATGTGACATGAATAAAACTACTTTGTCTTTGATGGGATTTTTGAGTAACATCAGTGAGGGTGCTGAAAACAAGAACTCCTCTAATCCCACACAACTTTCTGGCATCATCTGACAGTTTCCTGCTGCATAAAAATTTAGAAACCCCGTGTGGCAGATATGATATTTTCTTATCTGCAAATGAAGTGACCAAACACATGGCTGAACTTCTTTGAACACATTAAATGGCAGTATGAATGTTTCCAAAAATGCAGTGTTCTGCTAGTAAGGACTGGAGGACTCACCACATGTCTCTACAACAACCACAAGAGCTTAAGTCTAAAAAGACATAACGCGCTCCATCTTTCAGTGACAAAGAGAATTTTTCTCTTCCCTTTCTAGTCCATGTTCTTTTTTCCTGATCCAGCTTCATGTGTCCCAACCAGTGTTTTTCACCCTTGGAAAAGCAAAGACATCTCATCACAATTTGTCCAAATCATAGCACAGCCTTTGTGTAATGAGCAGGCCACCACAGTTATGATGATTACAGCATCAGCAGTGGCTGGGAGACCACAATAATAACTGGTGGAAGTTGGCAGGATGGGTAGGAAGAGAATGAGAGCACAAGAGAATATGAATGGAAAGATGAAATGTATGAAAAAAAAACTAAAAGAGATATTTTGCTTGTTGCTGTGTTTTTTTTTTGTGATTTGTGAGAAAAAAATAAATAAAAACCAGTGACACCATAGGGGATGTTGTTAAGTTTAAAGCAGTCTGGAAACCAAAAGTTAACTGAGACCAGAGGTATAAAGTAGGAACATGGTGTTTTAAAGGGACATAGAGGGAAGATAACGAAAGAAGGTGCTTCTGGTTGCAATGTGGAAAATGTAGATGTCTCAGTCTTTGGTCCTTGCCCAATACCAGCCTTAAAAAAATCTCAACCTGCCTGAGATGGATTGGTTTAGACAATTTTCTTGTGTTAAGGATCAATATCATGGAAGTCCAATTTTAATTCACTTTGTGAAACCAGTATCAGCCGATGCTTACTAGATAATAAGTCCCCAAGCACTTAATCCAGCAGTGATTTAAAGAGATCAACAGTGTTCAAACTGTGATATTGTAGGGTCTTTGCCTTATAAAGTTTCCTTGAGATAACTGAATTGAAAGGCATGGCATTAATAACTGAAGGCCTATTAAGTGTTTGCCCAAAGTATCCTGCATTCAAAACATTCCATACTCGCAGTTGGGGTTAACATATGTCATATTTAAGGTTTTGAGATGGTTCTCTGAAATAAATTCTCTGAAATGTGAAGATTAAATTTTTCCTCCAGAAATTTTTTTTACTGATTCATAGTTGTTGCAATTTAAGACAGAGACAACACCAGAGTTGAGATGTGAAAGAGGAGACTTTAAACTGCTCAAGACAGATTTGGAGAGAAAGAGGAGGGCCTGGGTGGATGCAGGAAAAGAGATGTGCACATAGAAGATTAATGGATGGATGGATGGATGGATGGATGGAAGAAGGAGAGGCTGGCGGGGCTCCACAGAGGCTGGCGGAGCTCCACAGACTGGAGACAAACAGCAGAGTGTGGCTGTACCTCAACACAAACACATGGCCACACACACATACATCTCTGCAGTATTTCCGACTCAACACAAACAGGCCAACATCAGCTATTTCAACTATGCATGCTATGCTCAGCCTCTCCCCCTCTCACAGTCATTCAGACGCATACTAGCACACACTCTCTGCTGGTTCATTCTTTCTCTCTATGACTGTGGCATTTGCAATAACAGACACATTTGCACTAATTCACAATTCCACTGTGCTCACAAACTAGGGCCTAGTAAAAATGTACCTTTGGTCGCACCCTTGTATAACGGCTTAATCAGCATTGGTAATTTAGCAAAGGTTTTACACTGGATGCCCTTCCTGACACAACCGTCCATGGTGAGAGGGGCTTGTGTCCCTAGATTCAGGTAATTGTATTTATCATTTCCTTGGCTTACAGTGTTCCTTCATTCCCCTTCTTCCACTTATCCAATTCTTGCATTTGGTAGCTGTTTACTGAAACTTTAAATTTCCAAAGACATGTTTATGCAAGTGAAGGAGAGCATCGTAAGGCTGAAAAACCAAAATAAAACTACCAGAGAGATGACAAAAACCAAGAGATGCTTTCCATTCATCCATTTTCTTTCTCAACTGAGGGTTGCGGAGGGTACTGGAGCCTATCCCAGCTGTCATGGGGCAAAGGGTGGGGTACGCCCAGGACAGGTCACCAGTCTGTCGCAGAGCCAACACGGAGAGACAGACAACCATTCATTCGCTCACATTCACACCTACGGGCTATTTAGAATCACCAGTTAACCTAGCCTCTTTGCACGTCTTTGGACTGTGGGAGGAAGCTGGAGCACCCTGGAGAGAACCTGCAAACTCCACGCAGAGGGGCCTAAGCTGGCCAGCTGTTGGGTTCAAACCCAGGCCCTTTTGCTGTGAGGCGACAGCGCTAACCACCACACCACCATGCTCCCCCTCAGATCAAATCAGTTCAGTTTTATTTATATAGCACCACTTTACTATAAAAGTCACCTCAAAGCGCTTCACACTGTCAGTATTAGAGAGAAAACCCCAACAACCAGACCATCCTCTGTGAGCAAGCACTTGGTGACTGTGGGAAGGAAGAACTTCCTTTTAACAGGAAGAGGCCTCCGGCAGAATCAGGGAGGGGCAGCCATCTGTCTTGGCCGATTGGAGGTGAGGGGAGAGAAAAGAGAGAAGCAGACTGTTTAGCGCTGTTGCCTCACGGAATGAATGTTCTGTGTTAGAATCCTCTGGCTGCCTGGGGCCTTAGTGTGTGGAGGTGTTCTGCCTGTGGGTACTCCGGCTTCCTCCCACAATCCCCACACATGCATGGTAGGTTAACTGGCAGCTCTAAATTGGGCTTGAGTTTAAAAAAAATATTTACAGAAGTACTTCATGGGTATGATTTTACTTCTAGTCTTAAACACACATCTACAGATCTGATACTTGCAGAAGAATTTCCAAAATTTTAAGACCTCATTTTATTCATTTGTTTCAAAACTTGAAATACTCCCCAAGGAATAGACTGACATTTTAACAAAGGACTTTTCCACATAGAGTTTTATCTACTTTCTTTCACTTTTCAGTTTCAAATTTTATGGCTCCCAAACTTTTCAACAGTCATAATTAAAGGACTGCCATGCACACATTTTCCTCAACCTGAGGGACCGTTGACCCACCTTTAGCAAATATAGCTGTGCTGGACCATACATTTTACATCAAACACACCACAGAGCCAAATAAAAGCATTATAGAATGCTAACTGCACTGTGTTATTACGGATTGGTCCAGAGGCCTCTTGATAATTGATGATTAGTATTTTGCCCCATGACACTGCCTTGCTTTAGGGTTAGAGGCTTTAAGCGAGCTGGTTTGATGACTCTCTAGACCCTGAGCTGTGCTGCTGCTGCTCTTCTTCCCCTGTGTGATGTCCTCATAAAGACTCTGACATTCACAGCCAACCCTCCACCCAGCACTCCCTCTCCACTTCAAAGGCCACAGATCTGACACATCAATAATGCAAAATGATTTCAGCTCCAGCGACTAAACTCAGATCCTCTCACATGAACCCTCATTCACCTTCCGGTCACCCCGCTAACACTCACTGCCTTAACTCCTTATTTCTGACTCGTCCTGCCATCCCGTCAGTCTTGGATCATCAGTCACAGAACCGGTGGTAGTTTTCAGATGACATTCACCCAATCTAGCATTAGTAGACAGGAGATCTGATGGCGGAAACCAGAGGCAATGACTAATTGAAGGATTTGGTATCAGCACTGATGCGATCTTCTAACTCCTTTCATTGTAGTCGGCCCACAGTTCTGTCCTTAACCTCGTGTTTTCATGTCCTCTCGGAACCTGAGTATTGCTTCCAAACACAATCAGAAATACAACGTTGGAACATTTTTGAATGAGACCGAACGTCTGAGCTCGCCGCTCAGTGAAGTCTGCTTCATGGTGCCACACTGCCCTCTGGTGGTCACCTTTCATTGTTACATCAACTATGACAAATATTTGCATCAGAACAAAATCTCCCAAACCAGCCCCAGTCGCTTTAGAAATTCTTTTGGTTTTCTTAGATTAAAAATGAAAAAAGTTGTAGGACTTTTTTGTGACGTACGTTCCAAGTCAAAGTAAAACAGTGGGATCTTGTCAGACTTTTTGGAATGTACGTCGACAGCTTGCCCTAAACTTTTGCCTCCATTCTTCTGTTCTTTGACTCTCAGCCGTGCCAGCATAAACCATCTGAAACAGATTTATCCCACAGCTCACCTCCACCCAGTGTGTGCATGCACTGCACTCTCAGCAGTTCAGCAGCTCTGCCATAGGAGTGCTTTGTAGATCAGATCATGTCGGCAATCTGGAACCTATTATGTTGTTTAGCTATGACGGATCATGTTAAAGGCATGTCCGCCGCTCTGCGTTTTGTCATCCTAAAGCCAGGCCGTGTGCGTGAGAACAGTTGACATGTGCCTGTTGCACAAGAAAGGAGATGCCTTTGTGGTGGAATTTTAAGTTCTGATATCAACACAATCAGCTGTCTGCAGTGAAGCATTAGGAAACAATCCTGTATGAGGCAGAAGAACACTGCACTGTCACTGATGATCATTATGAGAGCTAATATTTTATATCCTGTGTTTAAACATGACGTAGCCTCAGTGGATGTGAAGGGAACATGTTAGTATTTTCTTTGCAAATTCCCAGTCATCCTCATCTTATCTTCGGAAAAAGCATTGCGTGTTTTTTCACTTGCTTACATTCTCCTCTCAATTTCTTGTCCTTTCCAGGTCCTCGGCACCCCATCTGAGGACACGTGGCCTGGTGTGAACTCCTTGCCTCACTTTAAACCAGGTAGGCCCTTTCATTTCATGACATCATAACACACGCTGACTAGATTCATGCCATAGAACCCTTGCTAAATCCTGTAATTAGTTTTCTTATTCGAGATGTGGTTTTTTTTCCAAACTACCACGGCCAAGATAATTCTGAAATCTAGAACCCATGGACATCACCAGCTGCCGTTTCCTCGCTTGAGATGCTCTGACAGGCCTTCAGTTGCTGCTTGTTTGTGGGCCTCTGCCTTCAGTTTTGCCTTCAGTAACTGAAAAGCTGCTCTGCTGGGTTGAGATCAGGTGACTGACTTGGCCGTTTAAGAACATTACATCTCTTTTGCTTGAGAAACTCTTGGGTTGCCTTTGCGCTTTGCTTTGGCTCGTTATCCATTTACACTGTGAAGCTCCGTCCAAACAGTTCAGCAGCATTTGGCTGAATCTGATGCTCCTCAATCCATCCTGCTGCTGCTATCAGAAGTCGCATCATCAATAGACACTAGTGACGCAGTTCATTTGGTAGCCATACATGCCCAAGCCACAACACTGTGTCCGCCATGTTTAAGAGGTGATGTAGCAGGGTTTGGATCATGAGGTGTTCCTTCCCTTGTGTTGTAGCTATTCTGCTACATCTTCACTTTGGTTTCACCTGTCCAAACTGGCCAGGCTCTTTTAGAGGGTTTTTTTTTTTTTTTTGCAGAGTTTAATCTTCTTGTTCTGAGTGTTGCTGTAAGTTGACTGTATTTACATTCGTGAAGGTGTCTCTTGATTGGAGACTTTGACAATAATGCGCGTACCTCCTGGATATGGTTCTTGGTCTTCCAGGTCTTTTGGTGTTGCTGAGCTTGCTAGTGCACGCCTTCCTTTCAGTGAAGTGGCAGACTCTAGAGGTTTTGCTGTCTCTCTCACAGGTTTATTTTGGTTTTCATGGCCTCCTTCATTTGCAGTAACATCTCTTTGAAACTCATGGTGAGAGTTTCCATAAACAAATCGTCAGTCAATTGTCCCATTACACCTGAGCTGCTGAAAATGAGAGATTTTGTTTAAAAAAAGGCTAAATAGTTGATGCAATTCTTTTGTCAAGCCCCTTGAGTTAAAGCTGAAAGTCTGCACTTCAGTCACATTTTACTGATTTAAAATC
>VUQH01073540.1:1961-27702 GCA_015106775.1 Etroplus canarensis | reverse complement strand
AAAACTGAAGGCGGAGAGACCCACAAACAAGCAGCAACTGAAGGTGGCTGCAGTAAAGGCCTGGTAGAGCATCTCAAGGGAGGAAACACAGCATTTAGTGATTCTCATAGTATAAATCATGTATAAAAACAGCTGTAATTCCAAAACTACAATTCTTTTGTCAAAACCTTGGAATCAAAACTGAAATTCTGCACTTCAGTCACATTTTACTGATTTAAAATCCACTGTGGTGGTGTAGTTGGTAAAAAATATTACCCAAAAAAAGGGTTGTTGTCCAAAAACCTGTAGACCTTACTAAATATCTGATTGTGGATCATGTAACACTTTGTACAATGAAACCCATGAGTTGACATAGCTTTTGATTAGTTATTTATTGAACATTATAGAACCCAGCCACAGGGGCCCACAAGCCAGTGTACTCCAAGTACCAGTCCCAAGCCCGGGAAAATGGGGAGGGTTGCGTCAGGAAGGGCATCCGGCGTAAAAACTGTGCCAAATCAAATATGCGGACTCATAGCGCGACTTTCATACCGGATTGGTCACGGCCCGGGTCAACAACGACCGCCTCTGGTGGCATTAGCCAACAGGGTGCCGGTGGAAACTATGCTGCTGTTGGTTTAGATGATCCGCTGTGGCGACCCCTAACGGGAGCAGCCGAGAGAAGAAGAAGAAGAATTTATTTAACATTATAGGGGCTTTTTTTACATGCTTCTACATACATGCATGACGCTGCAGTCGCTCATGATAGTTCATTTAGCATCCAGGAATGCAGTGGAAGCTGTTGCGACTTGTTTGCCACGCTGCTGTTTGTGTCTCACTACTGCAGAGCTCATCATCAATATGAAACAGCAGTGCAGCCCACCAAAAAGCTCACTGTACCCCATCAATGCAGCAGCAGCAGGAGTGGGGGTGGCAGCTCTGCCAGGGCAGCCGTGCCCTCTGGGAGCTCATTAGGGCTTTTTAGATAGGACATGAATAGAGGGACTGCAGATTAGTGTCAACTGATGGTGAGAAGAGGAGCGGGAGTCGAGAAGAGGGGATGAGTGAGGGTGTGGGGCAGTGAGGTATCACAAAGCTACAGTATGTGACCCAGCCTCCTATCTCCAGTGGCCAATTAGAGACCAACTGGGGTGACTCTCTTGGTCAGACGCACACACACACACACACACGCACGCACACACACACACTCACACAGCCCATACTAATGTGATCTTGCATCCCGTGGCCATGGTGACAGTTGGCTCTTGTTAGCCTCTCACACACTGTGCTGAACAGCTGTGCGGCTGTCTCGGCCGCACAAACATACACACACGCCCGGCGTCGCCTGGTTCTAGCCTCCGAGCGCTGCATCTGTTTTGCATGACGTCTGCGTGTTCGGGCTTATTGTGGCTACACTTTCAACAAACAGGAAGAACGAGAGGTTGCCAGAGACGTTCTGGTGCAATGTAAACACATGGTGTTTGTGAAGCCCTCTGAGTGCATGCTAATTACAACCTGAGTGTGATGCAGTGAGCACGGGCACGCTGTGAACGAGAGCCAGACAATGCTGATCACGCTGTTGGAACGATCGCCACATGCAGCAGTACTAATATCAGTGATAATGGTGTTTTTAAGGAGAAATTGATCTATAATGTGCTGGAAGTCTGCTTCAGGTCTAACCTGGAAACGGAAAAATAAGTCCGTGTAAAGGTTACAGCACCTGTGACAGGAACAAAATCCATTCAGAGCTGTTAAATTCTGAAAAATAACTATTTTTTCCATTCTGAGTAATCACAATATTCAAAATCAATCCAAAGGAGGGATGTGTCGCTATTTTGTCAGCCCAGGACACTCTCAAAGAAGAGAGTCTCAATCTCAAGAGTTCTGCTTCCTGTTAAAATAACTGTTTCAAAGGTTAAAACAATAAATATGTCTTTTTCCTGTTGACATCAGATTCATTAACTTATAGTTTTGTTTAAGTTTGTGAATCTGGAGCCAACAGCCTTCAGCTAGAAGTCTAAAAAAACCCAGAAACATCTTAAAGGTGCTATTTGTAACTTGAAAGTGCCAAATTTCACTACAAATGTCACCACTGGGTGACACCGTTTTATCAGAAAGCGTTGTGTAGTTGCTCCTGTATTAAGAAACAAGAAAATGCAGAAGTTGGCCTGACATCGGGGTGGGGCAGTGGTTAGCACGCTTGAATTAATGCAACAAGGTTCAAACTCCCTGCTCAGCCGAGGCCTTTCTGTGGAGCTTGTATGTTTCCTCAAAGTATAAAGACATGCTTGTTAAATGGAGGTTAATTGGAGGTTATAGATTGCCCACAGGTATGCCTCTGTATTCGTGACCTTGTGACCTGTTCAGGTGTGCCCTGCCTGTCATCCTGTGACACCTGGGATAGTTTCCAGCCTGAATCAGATAAGAAAACTGATTTATGGGCCTGAGATCCTCCAGTTAACCGTTTGGCAGGTAGCTATGACGTTCTCGTCACACCCAGCAGCTGTATTATTGTAAGCTGAGCTCTGCTGAACCTCGGCAACCATCAGCAGTGCACAAAACAAGCATTCGTTCTTCTACTCATGCGCGTCACTTCTGGGCCGTAAACTGCTCACACTGTAGGCCGGTCGCGTTCAAATTATAATGTGAACGGCCACGCAAAATAATCGGATCTCAGCAAAAAATTGGGTTTGCCTGCAGTGGGAACGTAGCCTAACTGCCCACTCAGAGCACTTTTTACTGCAAGCCTCATTCACCCACTCACACAGCTCTGTATTCTATGCCTGTAAGCACATTTAACTATCACTCACACTCCAATGGATGCATCGGCAGCAATTTGGGTTTCAGTGTCTTGCCCAAGGATATTTCAGCATGTAGACCAGAGAAACCAGGGATCAAACCACCAACCTGTTGGAAGTTAACCCGCTCTATCCCCTGAGCCACAGCCACCCTGACATAGAAACTAAACTTAGTGGCCTTTAGAAGTCCCAGAGTTCAGACTGAAGCTCCTTTGCAGTTGTCGCGGAGTTTAAATCTCGTCTCAAAACGCATCTTTAATCTGTTTTTATTGTTTTATTATACTTGTTATAATTTATTGTGCTGTGGTCAAACTTGTGTTTTTTTAGACGCACTTATAAATAAAAGCTTTAACAAGCAGCTGAGAAAAATAAATACAATATTATAAAATAATAATGTGTCCTCAGCTGCCCCCTTGTATTCTCCCAAAGGGGTTGCCACAGCGTATTAATCCACAGAGGTTTTACACCGGATGCCCCTCCTGACGCAGCCCTCCAAGGTGAGAGGGGCATGCAATATGATAGCTAAAATAATTGTGCAAACAGTGCATGGTGCTGAAGCTCTTCTCTCTGCTCTCTCCCCCAACCGGTTGAGGCAGATGGCTGCCCCTCCCTGAGCCTGGTTCCGCCAGCGGTCTCTTCCTGTTAAAAGGGAGTTTTTCCTTCCCACGGTCGCCGAGTGCTCGCTCATAGGGGATGGTCTGATTGTTGGGGTTTTCTCTGTAACACTGTAGTCTTTACATTACAGTGTAAAGTGCCTTGAGGCGGCTTTTTTTGTAAATTGGCGCTATATAAATAAATTGAATATACTGACTGTAACGACTTACTGCAGCAGGGAGTTCGTCACGTGATTGTAGATGAATGCAAAGACGGGGGCACTTGAGTATTATTCTGTGTATTTGTAGCTATAGAAGTGTGTGGCTGAGTTGGAAGCATCTTGACTCCAAAGCTTTAAGGAGTTCCTTTCACTCTTTTTGAAAATTTTGGATGAGAAACATGTGTGAGTGGTTGTTTTGCAGATGAACTCCCTCACAGTGGAGCAGCAGATGGCAGTGTTGCGTCAGCCTGGAGATTTTTCCCAGCAGCGCTGAGCTCCTCTCGGCCACCTGGCATCCAAAAACCCACTCCGCTGTATCGCTCCTCCGCTTGTGATTCATCGCATATTTCACTATTACTTCTACATAAATTCTGCCATAGCCTGCCCGTCTTTTCTTTTTGTTCCATTCCAACCCCTGGAATACATCGCCTCGCTTTCAGACGTGATGCTGTGGCTTGACCTCAGAGTGAAGGCGCCACTTATTTTTTTTCACATTTTTGCGGTTATGAAAAGGTTCCACAGATACTTCCTCACTTCCAGTCATATCTCCCTTTAGCGGCCTCCCTCCGCTCGCGGCCTCAGTCACGGTCCAGCTCAGGCTTTTGAAGAACCAGCTCCATCTGAAAAATTAAACCTCCAATAGTGGACTGATGGCAGACTTTTGCATTGCTGCTGCATTACGCAAAAACCTGCTATGAGTTGGAGGTTTGACTGAACTCTCAGACACAATCTCAATCACAAAGGATGCGATTAATGCTCTCACTAAGAATGCATGGTGTTTTGTAGAAATGGACAATGCTTGCATCAGTCTTGCTTTAGAAACAGTGGAAATACCCAAATATAATAAGCACTAAATCATTAAATGTTATGTCATGTTTTACTGGCAACGCTTGGCTCCACCTCTTCCCCTCATCCATGTGTGGGTTCCCTGCACAGCCTTCACCCCCCCCCCATCCGGTGCTCAGGGAGCCACGGCCAGCTCAGCCCAGCCTCCGAGCTGGGTGCCTGGACCCGCTGCCGGCTCTCTGGTAGGCTGCAGGCTGGTGCTGGCTCTTGGGTTGCTGGCCAGCCAGATTAGAGCAGCAGTGTGGGAGTCCCGGCGGGCTGGCTCGCTGGGTGGCTGGCTAGCTTGTTAGCTGTCTGCGTACCCACATGGCAGTTTTGGCTGCGAATGAGAGAGCGGTGCTGAGGCCTTTGCACACTCACAGCATAGCGAGCATAGCTGTGGAAATATGGAGACGCTGCCGCACCGAACGCCTCTCAAAAATATGACAATTTAATGTGGTTTGGCCTTGAAGCAGAAGTGCATAGCTCATGCAGTATTGCTCAAGAGCATTTCATTCATTTTCCACTCCTTGTTTTGGCAGACTAATAGGCCAAGCAGCACTTTGTGCTGTCACACTGAGCTGGCTTGCCTGGTTGTCACAGGCCTTTATCACAGCTGACTTTTCAAGATGTCAAAGGAAGTGTAACTAATTACGTTTATTAGGGCTGCATTCCTCTAAGATGACGCAGCACACTTTCCAGTTCAGCCTCAGCGGCACGTTGTTAAAGTTACTACGTCCACCCGTGTTGTTCTCGGCGCTGCCAGGCACTCAGCAATAACAGTCCCGATGGCAGAGCTCACACCGTGTCCTCTTCGGACACGTGGCGGTGTCGGCGTCAAAGTTCAGGTTGAGGTGTGAGACCGTCTGCAGAAAGACAGAAAGAAAGAAAGGCAGAAAGAAACTTTATTTATCCCTTAATGGGGAAATTACACAGCAGTTTCTCCACGCTTGTGATGACGCACGCGTTAACGTGCAGTTATAGTCATGCGCACGCAAACAGAATTAAGGCATGCAACTGATGAGAGGAGAGAGTGGGGAGACACAAGGCAGCCCATTACAGGCACCAGGGAGCGCTGTGGGGCTTCAGTGCCTTGCTCAAGGGCACCTCGGCAGTGCTCAGGAGGGAGGGATAAGTCAGCTCTTTGTAATTTGTTGCACACAGTCAGTCATATATAAATGAATATCGATTGAAAGGCAGCAGATATAAATTTGAGAGGTAAGAAATAGGATGAAAATAATTAACCAATTAAACGTGTTAATTACTATATGTAGCATAAAAAGGTTAAACACTGTAAAATATGTAAAACTATGAATATTTACAATATGAGCATGTCAAGTGGTCACAGTGAGGAGTTGTAGAGTTTGATGTCCACAGGTAGGAATGATTTCCCGTGGCGTTCTGTGGCGCATCCTGGCGGAATAAGTCTGCTGTGCTCCTGTGTCTGTCCGGCACGTCGTGGAGAGGAGCACGTTCAGCAGCAGGCTCATTCCGCCAGGACGCACCACAGGACGCCACAGGAAATCAGGAATTGGCCTCCAGTCTACCCCCTCCACAAGCCTCCAACTGCCACGGGCAAGTTTCGAACCAGCGCCGCTCAGCGACCCTCTGGTTCCTCGCATGTAGGGTTTTGCTGCATGCTTGACTGTACGACTGTTACTTGTGAGTGGGATTGCTGCAAAGCAAGCAGTTTTCAGCAAAGCTAAAATTGTATTATCATTCGTCCTCAGGGCCTATCTCCTCCCACTCCGTTCACCGTAGAGACACAGTTAGGTCACCAAATCGGCCAGCTCAGTGGGGCAACGACTGCTCTTACTTTTGTCAGCCGTGGGTTTTATGGTTTTTGTGTTTTTTAAGAAAACGTGACAAAAAAAAAAAAGCATCAACCTCACCATGATTTCTCCAGAAACTGCATCATCTAGTCTGTATTCCCATTTCAGTTTGGTTGGATCTCCCCTTAGCTAGAAAGTTTAGTAAGATTTTGCCTGATCAAATCAGTCAGTGCTTCAAGTGGTTAAATGAGATGATAAACTAATTTGCAAGAATGTTGTTTTTCAGTTTTTGAGATTATTTACTGCCATTTCTACATGTGTAAAAATTTTGCTTGTCAGTTATGGGTAGTAAAGCATAAACTAAAAAAAAAATCTGATTCTAGTCCTATCTAGATTTCAACCAGGTATGTAGTGAGGTTTGTGAGATATACAGTATGGACAAAGGTATTTGCCCACTTGCACAATCCACCTGCAGCAGCTTTTATGACCTCCCATTCTAAATCCATGGGCATTAATGTGGAGTTGTTCCCCTACAACAGCTTCCACTCTTCTGGGAAGGCTTTCAACAAGATTTTGGAGTTTGTCTGTTGGAATTTTGTGAGGTCAGATACTGATGTTGGAGAAGAGAGCCTGGCTCACACTCTCAATTCTAGTTTATTTTAAAGGTGGTGGATGGGGTTGAGGTCAAGGCTCTGTGTGGACCAGTCAAGTTCTTTTACAGCAAACTCATCCAACCATGCCTTTATGGACCTCACTTTGTAGATTGGGGCACAGTCATGCTGGAAAAGAAAAAGGCCTTCCCCAAACTGTTCCCACAAAGTTAGAAGCATAGAATTGATTAAAATGTCTTGGTAAGCTGAAGAATTAAGACTTCCCTTCACTGGAACTAGGAGCCCCAGAAAAACATCCCCTACAGCATTATCCCTCCCCCACCAGACTATACAGTTGGCACAATGCTGTCAGGCAGGTAATGTTCTCCTGGTATTCACCACACCCAGATTTATCTGTCACACTGCCAGAGAACTGCGAGTCATCGCTCCACTGAACACTTCCACTCCTCCAGAATCCAGTGGTGACGTCCTTTACACCACGCCATCTGGCACTTGGCATTATGCTTGGCTTGCATGTAGCTGCTTGGCCACAAAGATCCCGGCGCACAGTTTTTGTGCTTATGTTAACGTCAGAGGAGGTCTGGTACTCTGGAGTCACTGAGTCAGACCTTCAAGCACTATGCACGTCAGCACTTGGCAACCCCACTCTCTAACTTTACGTGGTCTGCCATTTCGAGCCTGAGTTTCTGTGATTCCTGAACGCTTTCACTTTGCAAAAATACCACTTACAGCTGATTGTCGTGGCTTAATACTTTAGTCCATACAGTGTATGTACAGGCTGCCAGAGTACAGAAGCGATCAATTTAGTTTTTTTAAACAGACCTATTAAGCTTTTCAAGTGAGCCAGTAGCTCATTCTTCATCTCTCAGCACTCATTTTCAGACAGTTTTTACCCATAGGTCGGTATGTTGCCATTAAGAGCAAATATCCCTAACATGTTCAGCTCAGGCACACAGCTCTGCCCACCTGTTCTCTAAACTTTGTATATACGAGGGGCAGCCAATCAAAAGCAAACTGGTTTAATGGAGAAGGAGCTAAAGCAGCTTGTCTTGAAAGAGCATGAACTGACAGGCTGCGCCCAGGCACAGTATAAGGATAATAAGGATTATCTTGAACAGCGAATCTCGCAAAGCTGCTACAGTAGAGTCTAAGAATAAACACATGGCGATGGTAATGAGCAGAAAAGGTCCTTTTTAATGATAATTTTCCTTTAAAAACGAATCAAACACAGTGGAAACATTGCAACCGTCAACTTCACAGTGGGTTGAATTTACATCAGCAGCAAATTAAAACAAGAAAAGATCAAAAAGTAGGCAGAATTTTTATATTCTCAGTGGAAACAAAACAGAGGGCAGCTATTAACATTAAGGCTTTCTCTGGAAAGTTCAGGTAAACTAACACTTTGCCATGATTTGAAAAATTGTTACAATTATTTAATGCAGCAGTGAATTGTTTCATTTTTTTTTAAAATGTGACCAGATAGATACTCATTAACCTGACAGCAGGTCTTGGTTCAGTGACTTAATTGTTTGTTTTTTTGTTCCTTATTGCAGACCGCTTTACAGTGTACAGCGCGAAGAAGCTCAGACAAGCCTGGAATAAGTAAGTGAACTGTTTTTTTTATATCAGCGTTTCGTCTGTGTGTGAGTGGAGTCACGTGGTGCTGTAGCTGATGTCACTCTTATCCCGATTCGAGACTTTTTACAAGCGTATTCTGGAGCCCACACACTTCCTGCAGCGCCCACATGTGCGACTTCTGCTGTGGGGCATCGGACGCATATGGCAGCGAAAGGGCACGGTGTCACAGTCAGGGCTTCTCCCAGATGTGTGCCACTGTTTGCCCCAGGCGTGCATCTGGAGGGGAGACCGCAGAGGGCAAGAGGGGAGCGTGCCTCGTTTCCACAGGGAATTTTTAATGCGGCGCCGGGCAAGTGATTTATGGAAAACTCCAGCTGTCTAATCAGCTGGAATCACAAAGTATGGCTGCTGCAGCGAGGATTCATCCCCGCTAACTAAAGCCCTCATCACACAGGATGCTAAGACCTGAGTGCCTCCTGTGATTTTGAATAATTACACAGGTCATCCATGTCCTTAATCCCCTGAGACTCTGCTGTGTCTCTAATCTGTAAAGGAAAGTTGCTTCCCATAATGTGACAAACGCTCCACAGTAGCTCTCTATGAGTTTTCTGACCGGGGTCATGAGTAGCAGAGCCTTTTTGTTGAAATGGGTAACATCTGTATGTTTTATTTATTCTGAAACCTATTTGTGTTGTGCTAACAAGACAATAACACAACAATAAAACCACAAGGAAACGTCACTTTAGGGTACGTGCTTTAGTGTTGAGTCACGATTCCACGCATCAACGCTACGGGAAACGCGTGAGGATTCACTGTGGAGTGGTCTCTGGAATGCAGTTCTTACGAAACACAGGCGAGCTGCGGTGTGGTGCCTGCCTCCTAGCTGCTTCGCAAACGTTTGTGAGGGAAGAAAATTTGGTTGCAAAAGATTAGGACACATTTACGACATTCACAAAGCAACTAGAACAATCTACGACACTGTTGCAACATGTTGCGAAGGTTTACAAACTTGTATACCTACGTGAAAGTTTTTTTTGAATAGATGTCCACAGTAACCTTTAGCTATTTTCACATTTTGTTCTCAGTGAGGCGACAGAAATTGTTGGGGACGTTAAAGGGGCTAACTGTAACTTCAAAGTGCCAAATTTCACTTCAGGCATCACCACTAGATGGCACTGTTTCATCAGAAAATGTTTGTGAAAATGCAGAAGTTGGCCTGCGATCGGGTGCAGTGGTTAGCAGTCTTCAAGTAAGGCAAGAAGGTTCTGGGTTCGAATTTGCTCATCAGCTGGAGCCTTCCTGTGGAGTTCCTATGTTTTCCCGAAGCCCAAAGCTATGCTTCTCTCTCCCCTCACCCCCAACCGGTCGAGGCAGATGGCAACCCCCTACCAGAGGTCTTTTCCTGTTAAAAGGGAGTTCTTCCTTCCCACCGTCACCGATTATTCATGTGACTCTGAAACTTCCAAATCAAAGCTTGTTCCTCTTCTCAATGCAATCGCACAGACCCCTGTCCTGGTAGCTGTTTTCCCATGATGGTGTGGTAAAGATATGTGGGGGTTGGCTTGGGAAGGACAACGCTTCTTGCTAGAGCTTGTCATCTTCCCCTGTCTGCACTTTGTCTGAAAATTTTAACTTAGATCATTTAGATATGCAATCGCTGGCCTCTTTATTAGTCACACCCCATGGTTCCAATCTCCTGTTCCACCACATCCCAAAGGTGCTCTGCTGGGCTGAGAGCCCGTGACTGCAGAGGCCATTTGAGTACAGATCACTAATTGTTATATTAAATAGGCAGAGTAAAAAGATTGAGTTTTGTGACCTGGTGCATTACCCTGGCATGGACATAGTCAACACTCAACAACACTCAGGCAGGCTGTGGGTTTAAACGTTGCTCAGTACTAAGAGCCCCAGAACGTGCCAAGAAAATATCCCCCACATTATTACACCCCCAGCAGCAGCCTGAACCACTGATACAGGGCAGGATGGATCCATGCTTTCATGTTGATTACGCCAAATCCTGACCCTACCATCTGAATGTCACAGCAGAAACTGAGACTCACCAGATCAGATTATGTTGTCCCGATCTTGTGTTGTTCAAATTCAGTGAGCCTGTGCAAACTATACTCTTAACTATTTTTTCTATCTTTCGCATCTGTAAACCAAGCTATTCCCCTGTGATAGTAGGGTATTCTGATTCTACATACTTTGAATTACCGTTGCCTTCCTATTGGCTCAAAGCAGTCTGACCGGTCTCCTCTGACCTCTGGCATCACCGTGGCCTTTTTGCCCAGAGAACTGCAGCTCACTGGATGTTTCCTCACGTTTTTGGACAATCCTCTGTAAACTGTTGAGATGGTTGCGTGGGCAAATCCCAGCAGATCAGCAGTTTGTGAAATACTCAGACCAGCCCATCTGTCACCAACAACCATACCACATTCAAAAAAATCACTTAAAGTCCCCCCCCCCCCATTCTGACCCTCGGTTTGAACATCGGCAGGTCACCTTGACCACGTTGACATGCCTAAACGCACTGAGCTGCTGCCATTGGTTGATGTGACATTTGTGTTTAGGAGCAGTTGAATAAGTATACCTAATGAAGTGGCCAGTAAGCGTGATACTTAATAGGGTTTGCCCTGGGTATCACTGACCCCCGTGCTAACAGGTTACTGTTCAGTGCTTCGACTGGTTGCCGTTCAGGTGTTGCCTGTGGTAGGAAGTTGGACACGGCGTTTATTTTATTTTCGGGCGCTTTCCGTTCAGTTCCTCCCTTCATCACGCTTTGAGTTCCAAATATCAGACAGACGACCGGTAAGATGATGGAGCGATGTTTTCAGTGAGCTTAATTTGAAACATCTGAGAAAACACAAAACATGGGAGTGTGAAGATATTTTTTAAACGCAGCGCTTGAAACATCCGATGACAAATGAAAAGCAGAGAAACACGAGCTGCGGTGGACTCCCCACTCCCCTCCGGGTCTCCTGGTCTCGCTTTGGGTCCTGGAGGAAATAAAAATGTGCAGAAAGAAAGTGAGGTGGAATGTTAATGGCCATCACTTCCTCTCAGCCGCCTTTCATCATGGGCCAGGGAGCGATGAATTTGATACGAACATATCTCCGCTGGCTTTGTCTCTGCTCTGAGACTTGGCTCACCCCCTCTTGCTCTCTGTGTTTCTGGTCTCCGTCAGCCGTTTTTCTGGGGTGCGCTGTTTTTCTTCCTCCAGCTGTGAAAATGCGGATGAGTGACGGACAGGAAATCAATTGATGTCTATGGGGGTTTTAGTGTTTGTATGCTTTGACATTTAGTGTAATACAACTGTTTCCTCAGTTGTCTAGATTACAATCAGAGGCAGAGCTTTCTCTGAAAATGAGTTACTGCATTTACAGCCCGCATCAGAGCTGGCAAGAGGAGGTTGGGGTCTGTGAAGCACTACACTGTGGTGAAGTTTTAATTACAACAGCTTTTTAATGAAGGGTGGTGGTTTTGTTTAAATGTAAATGAACATGTTGTGTTTCAAGTCTCTGCAGGCTAAAGCAGACCATTACCTTTCTCTTACTGTAAACCATTTGCTGGAACTGTCTATAAATATCTGGCAGTACTCACTAGAAGTAAATCTAATGTTAGATTTATTCATATTTTGGTAGTAGGAGAAAAAAAAAAAAAAAATCACATCACTGAGCATGTTACTTTTTGGAGTAGTTGCTGCTTGCCAAAAGTGCTAAGTAACATTCCCTCATTATGTAACATTAATGTTACTTTTAAAAGTACTTTGCTGTTTCCAGATTTCATATTAATTATTACACCTACAGTGGCTTGCAAAAGTATTCACCCCCTTTGGTGTTTTCCTGGTGGGATTTTATGTAATGCACCTACACAAAATGGTCCAAATTGGTGAAGTGAAATAAAAAATATTTGAGCTAGGCCACATTAACACATTCCCCCTTTAAACCACTCCAGTCCTGCTTTTGCAGTACGCTTAGGGTCACTGCTGGAAGGTGAACCTCTGTCCCAGTCCCAAATCCCCTGTATTTAGCACCATCCATCATTCCTTCAATTCTGACCAGTTTCTCAGTCGCAGCCCATGAAAAACATCCCCACAGCATGATGCTGCCACCACCATGCTTTACTGTGGGGGTGGTGTTCTTGGGGTGATGAGAGGTGTTGGGTTGGTGCCAGATATAGCATTTTGGGGAGTCGCACACATGCATTTTGGTGAACTCTAAATATGCTTTCTTATTTGTTTCTGTAATCAGTATCTTTTTTCTGGCCACTCTTCCATAAAGCCCAGCTGTGTGGAGTGTACGGCTTATAGTGGTCTTATGGACAGATACAGCAGTCTCTGCCGTGGAGCTTTCCAGCTCCTTCAGGGTGACCTTTGGTCTCTGTTGCCTCTCTGATTAATGCCCTCCTTGCCCGGTCTATGAGATTTGGTGGACAGCCCTCTCTAGGCAGGTTTATTGTGTTGCCATATTCTTTCCATTTTGTGATGATGGATTTAATGGTGCTCTGTGGGATTTTCAACCCAACCCTGATTTGTTCGTCTCCGCCACTTTGTCCCTGACCTGTTTGGAGAGCTCCTTGGTCTTCATGGTGTGACTTGCTTGGTGGAGCCTCTTGATCAGTGGTTTTGCAGACTCTGGGACCTTTCAGAACAGGTGTATATATATACTGAAGTCATGTCAGACACAGGTGGACCTTATTTACCTAACTATGTGACTTCTGAAGGTAATTGGTAGCACCAGATCTTAGTTAGGGGCTTTATACTGAAGGGGGTGAATACATATGCACGCACCGCTTATTTATTAGATATTTTTAAAATGTGATTTTATTTCACTTCACCATTTTGCACTATTTTGGGTAGGCCCATTACATGAACTGAAACAAAACCATTTTATTTACAGGTTTTAACACAAAGAAAATATAAAAAGCACCAAGGACTGTAAACAAATTCAGGAAACTGCTGAGATTTGAAGCAGAGTTTAAAAAAAATAGTGAATGATGATTAAACATGTTTAGTAAGTGTTTTTTTGCTCTTTGTCTAAATAAAATCCAATATATTTTACCTCTGATATGATGGAAATCATTGTTTTGCTGACAACATAATTCTGCCAATTCTACAGCCTCTGTTTACTTTCAGTCAGACTTGAAAATGAACATGTAGAAAATTCATGCAAATTCTGCTTGTTTGGAAAGATGTATATTCAGTATGCACTGATAGGCAACTCCTTGGTTATACAGATCTCTACAATGGAAAATGGAGTGCAAAGACAGCACCACACGTATAGTACCAGTAGCCACTCCAATATACACAACACCAGGTTGCTTTATTAAATTAGAATGATCCTTTAAGTGCAGGATTGCTTATACTCATAACGCTTTTATCTGAAATTAATGACTTTTAGGTCCTAAAGTTTTTAAACGATGACACATTGTTTTAAATCAAACGCTCAAGATGTGATCAAAGTGCAGACTTTCAGCTTCAGTTCAAAGGGGTTTAATGAAAGAATTTCAATAACTGTTTAGTAATTAAACCATTTTTTTTAAAATAGTCCCCCATTTTTAGAGGTTTGAAAATAAGGAGACAATTGACTGACTCAGTTTTATGACAGCATGAGGCCTGTTCCCTCATTATTCCATGGCAAACCAAATGTTGAATTTGCATTAAGTAGCTGTTCACTGAAATTCTTAATATGAGGTCCAAAGAGATGTTGATGCAGATAAGGGAGACCATTATTAGGCTGAAAAAAGCAAAAAAAAACTTAGTAATGAACTGGCCAGCTTGGCAACACCAGAAGGCCTAGAAGACCATGGAAGACAAGTAAGGAGTGATCCATGGTAAGGAAAAACCCTTTCACCACATCTAGCCAAGTTAAGAACACTTTCAAGGAGGTAGATGTATCATTGTCAAAGTCCGCAATCAAGAGACATGTTCAAGAATGTAAATACAGCGGGTTTACAACACGGTGCAAACCACTGGTTATGCTCAAGAAAAGGAAGGCCAGATTAGACTTTGCCCAAAAATATCTAAAAGAGCCTGTCCATTTCCAGAAAAAGTCTTTGGAGAGATGAAACCAAAGTGAACTTGTAGCAGAATGACAGGAAAAGAGAAGTGTGGAGACGGAAGGGAACAGCTCATGACCTGAAGTATACCACATCATCTGTGAAACATGGTGGAAGTAATGTTATGGCATGGGCATGTATGGCTACCAGCAGAATTGGGTCACTAGTGTTTATTGATGATGTGACTGCTGATAAAAGTAGCAGGATGAATTGTGAAGTGTGCAGGGCTATACTCTCTGCTCAGATTCAAAGCAAACTGCAAAACCAACCCAAGACTTTTTCAAGGCAGAGAAATGGGATATTCTTCAATGGCCAAGTCAGTTTGTGAAAATGCAGAAGTTACTGAAGACAAAACTGACAGCAGAGAGACCCACAAACAAGCAGCAACTGAAGTAAAGTAAAGCAGTAAAGACCCAGCAAAGCATCTCAAGGGAGGAATGACAGGATCTGGTCATGTCCATCCAAGTTTTAAAAACAACCATTATATTTAAAATTATGTTAGTTTGTCCAATGACTTTTGAGCCTCTGAAAGTGGGGAGTATGTATAAAAATGGCCGGATTCTGACATTGGAATGTTTTTTATGTTTATGATTTGAATCAAGTGAACGCCATGTGTCACATGATGAATATAACCTGATGACTAATTCGACTTAAAACATTACATCAGTAAATCAGCTGTTTTTGGATTACTTGTTGATTAGTGGGACTACCAGTAATCATTAATATAGCAGTAGGGAGTAATTAGCACAATAATTAGTTGATTAAATGATAAGTCAAGCAGAAGAATCACAATATTATGTGTAATCAGTGCTGTTATTTATTGATTGGGTAATTTCTTCATCAAGGATAAATGTATATGTCATTCTAAACTGGCTCCATTTCAAGGAAAACAGATATCAGCTATAACAGATATCTTGAACTCTCAGAACATGTGCTACGCAGCCAGGCTGTGTTTTGCATGAGCACCCTCAACACCCTCACATTGTTGAACACTTTATACCTGGAAATTGCGCAAACACAATCACAGACTGATCCAGGCCCAGCAATCAGCCCCAGTTTCATTCCTGACAGCTTCCAGTATATCGACCTCAGTGTCATTTTTACTACTGTTCTCAGATCAGTTGCATGTTAGGGCCTGTTTGCTCTGTACACTTCCTAAGCTGCCTTCACACTTGTCTTTATTCAACACCCTCAGAGTTAAATGAGTAAGACACGGTGAAAGCTCTTCATAGAAAGTCTACAGACAGAAAACACAAAGGCTTTCTACCAAAACGGCTCCCTATAGCTTCTTTGCTCAAATGAAAGGGTCTAGTCTGCCACTTTCAGTTGTGGTGAGGGGACAATAGAGGCAGGTGGTCTCCTCTGCCTCACCACTTGAAGCTCCTTCCTGTAGTTATTTTGATGGAATACCATGAAAAAAACGCACTTGCCATGCTACAGTGAAGAAGGAATGTTTCAGCCCACTGTGAATGTGTCATCACCTGGATCTGTTTGATAACCACAGGAGATACTATCGATCTTAATGCAGATGTTGGCTCATTCACTCGACCTAGTTGGCAGCAATAGCAGAAAGGAATGCGCACCTACCATGCATCAACAGCTTTCAAAGGCCAACTTGCTGATATCCAGGTGATTTCACACCGATGACTATCTGCCTGTGCTCTCTGCGCCTGCAGAGGAAAGACAACACCTGAATCCATTCACATTCACTTATAGATACACAGCATTACTGATAAAAGATAGACTCATTAGGTTTCATTAGAGGATTTGTTTTTAACACAGTAGAGTGTTAAAAACAAAGTGTGTTTTCGTTCCAGTTTCATAGATTTTGTGATCAGATTAACCTCAAGGGGAACCCTAGGACAAATATTGAATATTGACCCCTGTTGAGTCCCATCGGAGGTGTCAGTGTCATTACAGTCCCGGCTCAGTTGAGATAAGACGATCGGTTAATCAGTCACTGAAAAGTAATCACACTACATACAGGCTAATAAATGAGTCAGCTTGTAAGTAAGAATGCCCTTTTTGGCTTGTTTCTCTGAAGGTTCAGGACAAGCTGAGGACCCAACCCGCAGGACTCCAAGGTCAGATGTGGTAAAAGTAAACAGAAAGTTCTGAAACAGTGTTTCGGTACGAATCAAAACCTATGTGGAACTTTTCAAGCTTTGTTCCGAGGTCTGTATGTAGAGGAGGATGTCATGTGACTGTTCCATTACGTCACCAGCTGTTTTCAAATGTCTCCGGTGTTTTTGCTTCTGAATTGAAATTCTTTCTCTTTATTGATTACAAGGAAGATAGATAAACAAAACTGTTCCTACTGCACTGTTTCATTACTCATTTTTAAATGCAAAATACCGAGGCTTATAGGCTTATATGACATCAGGGACAAAGAGGTGAGGATTCTAACAGTCTGTCATGTCAGGTTTCCTTTGCAAAAACTGAAGCAGAATTTAGATGTGCATAACCATGAACTGCTTAAAAGTTCTGCTTATTTTACAAAGACAAGCTACAGTAAGAGTAGTCTGTGTACATGTAGAAAATGTTGTGTGGTCATCTGTTCATAACCATCTACTAACCAGATCATCTGGCATTGTTTAAAAAACAAAGAAAGATGTATTTAATTCCTTCATTTCAATCATCTGATCTATAGTTTTTACTCTGTGTGAGATGGTCTGACCGGACCTCTTTTCTATGTTGAAAAAAACGTCAACATCCTACTGTCTGCCACCCAGTCATAACGCTACCAGCTCTGATGGCGTTGTGGTTTCTGCCATGTTTGCAGGGCTACTTTTAATAGCTTGAAATTTCACTTTGCCACACATGCTCCATACTACTTTCATCCAGTTAGATGGTGATGGTCATGATCTTCTTGGTCACGATCATGTTGGTTGGCTTCCACATTAGAGAGGCATGGTGAGGCCTTCCTATCACCAATCTGGTCAACACTACTTCATGCTGATGTAATTAAATATTTTCATGCTTTTTATGGCCGCGATTACTACTGACCTTGTTTTGGTTGAGAACAAGGTCAATTTGTCCTGAATATGACTGCGAGCCTCCTTGAATTTTCAAGATAGATAGAGAGACAAATAGAATACAGCAATAGTTAAAAAAATACAGCAAAGACTTTAAAATATTCAAAAAACTCTAAATTTAAAATGCAGCAAATAGCTTAAAATATGCAAAAAATCTAAATCTAAAATACAGCAAATAATTTAAAATGCAGACAATAGTTTAAAACATGCAAACAAACTAAATTTGAAATACAGCAAATGTTTACAATATGTAATAAAAATCCAAGTGTAAAATACAGCAAAATAATTTCAAATATGCAAAATAATAAAAATCTAAAATACAGCAAATAATTTAAAAATATGCAAAAAATATCTAAATCTAAAATAAAGCAAATCATTTCAAATTTTCAAAATAAATCTTAATCAAAAATATAGCAAATAATTTTAAATATGCAAAACAAAAACAGACTACAATAAAGAAATCATTTAAAATGCAGCAGTAAAATAAATTAACAGCAATCAAACAAAAGCCAACCACTGACAAGAGAACTTAACACGTTCTTTTTGTATCCCATACATTACAGTAACCTGTGAACTTTGATGGCTCGTGTGCTGGATGAGTCACTGTGTCCGTCACGTTCTGGTTTTGTGCCTGTAGTGGTGTACCGTCACATTGGTTACTCACATCCTTTAACCTAAACGTGCACCAGTTGACAGCAGGCCCTTATCCATCAGTATACTTTCACACACTGAAAAGTTTGCCTTTAAAGTTTCCAGTGAAGTTACATCCCTGGATGAGAAAGGGGCATGCAGAGGCCCTGATGGACTTCATTAACTTTATCTCTGCTTGTGTTCTGAGTGGCGTTGATGAGTTGAACTGAGATTTATCCTCCCTGCATCTCTCTGCTGATAAGTCGAGTTGAGATCTCCACTGAGAAGCATGGGAGTGGCTGTCAGAGTGCTTGACTAGGGAGCCTGCCATGAGAAACCCAGAGAACAGAGGCGCTCTCAGTGCTGTAAGCGTGGGGCCAGCGATCGGCGCTGCATAACATCATGTTTATTTAATGCAGAAGATGCCTAATTACTGACTGAATGTGTTGCTCTTCGCTTAGTTTCAGTCTTTCCTCGCCCTCGGCGCTGCTAGCTGGGGCTGGTTCAGGAGTTCAGTGACTCCCAGTACGAACACACACACACACACACACACACACACACACATATACACACACTCGCAGTCTGCTTCTGTTTTTGCTTTAATGAACGCTTTTTTCTTTCTCACGGTGACCCACTCGCCATGTATGATTCAAACTCAAAGGAGAAGAGAAGAGAAAGGTGTAAGCACGCGCGTCTGTGCTTTTGCATGTATTTCTTAGATGTGTTTTTAACTCTCGAGTCAGCAAACCTTCAGCATAATTAAAAAGCCTACTTTTTATTGTCAGCAGCTCTGTGAATTGAAGAAAGTTGCTCTGTCAGAGCTTAGAACAAATGTGCGGAAAGTTGGCTGTGTTTTATTTGGATGCTTGGGTCTTTCCTGTTCATAAATCTCCAGATATACTGCATACGAAGCTCCTTGGCGTCAATTTTTCTGATCACGTGTAACTGTGTGTTTAAGGTTGGGCTATGTGGACCATGCTGAGGAGTTGGCCTCCAGGTTCCTCCAGTGCTTCCCAAAGAACCGGCTGTCAGCTCAGGCAGCACTGAACCATGAATACTTCAGCAACCTTCCTCCACGGCTCTGGGAGCTGCAGGACAGTACGTAAAACATCATCATCATCATGTGCAGTACAGCAACATTTTGTTGTTCTACAGGGGATATAGAAATGAACACACCCCTGTTAAAATACCAGGTTTTTCTGATGTATTATGTAATTTCACAACTTTTTCCTCCTTTAACGTGACCTATCAGCAAATTCATTAGGGGAAACTATAAAAAAATAAAAAACAAACAATACGCTGGTTCTATAAGGTTGCACACCCTGAAACTAATACTTTGTTGAAGCACCTTTTGCTTTAATCACAGCATTCAGTCTTTTTGGGTACACATCTGCCATCAATTAAAGAGACTCTGGTTAACCCCAAGTAAAGTTCAGCTGACCTCATAGGCGTTTCCTGACAGTTACTCAGTGTCATCCCACAGCTTGGTTCAGAAAATTCCATTCACAACATCTAGCCAGGTTAAGATAACTTTCGAGGAGGTAGGTGTATCACTGTCAGAGTCTACAATCACGAGACAAGGACAAGGACAGGAAGGCCAGATAAGACTACCAGAAAATATCCAAAAGAGCCTGTCCGATTCTGGGAAAAATATCTTTAGATGAAACCAATAGGAACTTGAACCAGAATAAAGAGATGAGAAAAGTATGGAGAAGGAAAGGAACCGCTCGTGATCGGAAGAATACCGCATCATCTGTCAAACATGGTGGAGGCAGTGTTATGGCATGAGCATGTATGGCTGCGAGTAAAAACAGCTCACTAGTGTTTATTGATTGCGTAACAGCTGATGTAGTAGCAGGATGATTTCTGAAGTGTACAGGGCTATGCTCTCTGCTCCGCTTGTGTTCGGTGACGCAAGGCTTGCGGCCCTTTAGCCACGGAAACTCATACCGCGGAGCTCATGGTTCACTTTTTTTTTTTTTTTGCTAATGTTAATGTCAAAGGAGGTTTGAAGCTTTGCAGTTATGCAGCAGTGGCGACCTCACCCTTTAACTTTATGCGGTCAGCTAGTTCATGGCTGAGTTTCTGTGATTCCCAAACAGTTCCACTTTAGAATAACAGTCGACTGTGGAATTTTTAGAAAGGAAAACATTTCTTTCAAAATTGTTTGTGAAGGCAGACTGCATGGCTAGGCTCTTGATTTTAACACTTGTGGCAGTGGGACAGAATGAAACACCTGAATTCGATGATAACGATCCCAGTGCCTTTGCCCATATAGTGTAGCTAGCATTAACGTTCTAACCTCTTTGGAGAACTGTGAGGCAAATACTCTGTGTATAACAATTACATTGAGTGGATCTTTGTAGTTTGGGCCACTGATTTTACCCATCAACAGTGTGTTCCGCAGAACAGGCTGTGACACACAGCTCATGGTGACAATTAACGTACTTCAAAAACCTTAGCGCTGAATTGCTGCAATTTGCATCAGAAATCACAGTCACGCTTGCAGTCATAACTCCAATCAGAACATTAGACACATTATATTTGCAATGTTTTTTTAATAATCTTGGGATATTGTTTTCTTTGATAGCTACTATAAATAAATAAATTTTAATTCAGAAGGAAGAAGACATTCCTTATAACCTTATATTCCAGCAGCCATAAGGTATAGTCAGAAAGAAATGGAAAATAGCTTAATGCTGTTTTTAATTGTTGCATGTGTTGCATTTATATTAAATATTTAAATACTCTAGTTTTGTATGTGCAGTGTATCACTGTGTGTAGTAGTATAGTGTAGAATGTGACATAAGTATACAAAAGCACATTATAGGGCAGCATAAATAGTATATTACTGGGTAACAACAGCATATTGTAGTAGTAATGTATATAACAGAGCACTATACTATATGTTTGTACAGTACAGGATGTGATCAAAAATATCAGGACATAGGTATGGGTTAAAATTGTCCAAAAATCTCCTTTTTGATTTGCTGTGAGCACGTGAGCTATGGTGGGCACCACAACTGACATCGTCTGCACCGCATGCCATCCCTCAGACCCCTCAGGGTTTTTCTCTGACAGTGTGACTCTTGCGGATACATTCATGGTGCAAACAATCAAATGACGGGCCACCTTTGATTCTTCTGCACTGGGGATTCTGTCACTGGTTGTTTGGTCTCCATGAGACCCGATCATCAGCAGAAAATTCGGGTCAATTTCACGCACACTCTGAAAGTGAGAGGTCCATGTTGGACAGATGCACAGAACTTTCAGGTGCTGATCTAATAACATCAGCCAAACTGGAAGAGATCTAGAGAGACACAAAGGGATGACCTTAAAGGTGAGATCAGGCAAACTGAATCAGGTGTGGTGCTAATTTTTATGGGTTCGAGGCCTAAGGAACCTGCAGACCACTACAACAACCAATTAAACCCATTAACAGTAAAAGCTACTAAAGGACCAGTGTGGTAGATTTAAATTGATCTGTTAGCAGAAATTAAGTTTAACATCCGTATTTATGCTTTTTATAGTGCAAAATGACCTTAAGATAATAATCAATTCAATTTTATTTATGTAGCACCAATTAGACTGTATGGTAAAGACCCTACAGTATTAGAGAGAAAACCCCAGTAATCAGATGATCCCCCATGAGCAAGCACTTGGCGACTGTGGGCCTGATAGCTGAAGGCTCTGCCTCCCATTCTACTTTTAAAAACTTTAGGAACCACAGGTAGGCCTGCACTCTGAGAGAGAAGAGATCTATTGGGAAAATATGGTACAATGAGGTTTTAAAGAGAGGATGGGGCCTGATTGTTAATCACTTGGAAACGATATTTATCTTTTGTTATGCTCAGATAAAAATTAGTAATATTATTGTTGTTCGGCGCGTATCTCCTTCCACACCGTGTCATAGAGATACAATTACTACACCAAATCTGTCAGCTCGGCAGTGTGGCAATGGCTTTTGTCAAGGGTACATTTTGTGTTTTTTGAGTTATTTAAGAAAATTTAACAAAAAAAGACAGATCAAGGCAGATCTGTCAGAATTTCTTTGTAAATATTACTCAGGAAATTTTTGATGCAAAGTTTACTTAGTGTTGAGAATTGAGTTTTACCAAAAAAGAAAGGTAGCTTTTAGCTGCTCCCTTGCATCCTCACCGAGGAGTCACCACAGCAGATTAATCTGCATTGGTAATTTGGCAGAGGTTTAAGACCTTCCTGAGAGGGGCTTGTGTCCCCACCTGGAATTGAACCAGGGACCTTTCACTCGTAAGGCGAATGTGTAAACCACCACACTACAGGAACAGTCAAATATCTGCATGTTAAACATTTCAAATACAGTACCAGTAAAAATTGTAGACACCAGAAGCATCAAGCAACAGGTTCTGTATCTTAAAAGCCAAAAAGTCTGTATCCTAATATAAGTAAGACTGAATGTGACTTCCCCCCCACACAGTGCAGCATCAGAAAGTCACACATTTGCTAAATTACCTGGTCTCTGAGGTCCGCTCCACTCTCTCCAAGAAGCTGATGATGATGTTCAGGTCTGCCTTTTAATCATGTTGCTCCTAAACAGACAGAAATGAATTAATATAGAGAGTAAAATCTAACTACAGAACAGACAAACAGAAACCAGCCAGATAATAGAAATGGAGCCTGTAACTGTGTTATTAGCAGGAGGCAAAGAGAAGAGAACAACTGATAACAGCTGCAACTAAAAACTGGCCGTAACTCTGACACCAGTCTGTGGTCTAAGGAAGAATGCACAGTATACCCAGCACAGGGTGGAGGACACCGCACACACACCTCCTCTCTGAAATCCTGTTTTTAATTCACCACAGCAAATGTCTACTGCTAAAGTTTATAACATTAAAGCCAAAAACCAGGTCACAAAAAAGTACCCACACATGCTGTGTGTGAAGTGTGGCCCTGTTAGAAAGAAAACTGGACTAAGGCATTAAGCATTCAGTACTGGAACAACGACTTTAGCTGATGAGTCAGCGGGACTCAACCAAGGTAATCAAGTGTATAACCTCCCTAATTATCCCCCATCAGTGTCTCCATCAGTGTCTGCGGTCTTTGAACGGATTCTTAATGTGTCTTAAGAAAAAGAGGCGGACACTCTGCTGATGTCACACACTGAGCCTGTCAGGTTTCCTCTGGGTACGTTTGACTAGAGTTTGTAAGGTCGGAGACGACAGTTAGTTCCGCAGGGAAATTTGCACTGTTTAATGCCACCCATCCATCCATCCATCCATCCAGCCATCCATTCATCCGTCCATCCATCGTCTACTGCTTTTCCGGGGGTCCGAGTCGCGGAGGCAGCAGTTAGAGCAGAAGAGCTGAGACTTTCCTCTTCCCAGGCACCTCCTCCAGCTCCTCAGGGGGGGGGGCACCAAGGCGTTCCCTGGCCAGCTGGGAGACATAGTCTCTCCAGCGTGTCCTGGGTCTGCCCCGGGGGCTCCTCCCAGAGGGACGTTCCCGAAACACATCAAGTGGGAGGCGTCAACTGTCTCCTTTTGATCTGGAGGAGCAGCAGCTCTACTCTGAGCCTCCTCTGGATGACTGAGTTCCTCACCCTGTCTCTAAGGGTGAGCCCAGCAACCCTGAAGAGAAAGCTCATTTCAGCCCTTTGTATTCACCATCTCATTCTTTTGGTCATTACCCAAAGTTTGTGACCATAGGTGAGGGTAGAAACGTAGACTAACTGGAAAATCAAAAGCTTCGCTCTTCACCACGAGAGACCGGTACAACGTCCGCATCACTGCAGATGCTGATCCGATCCATCTGTCCATCTCCCGCTCCATCCTCCCCTCGCTCCTGAATAAAACCCCGAGATACTTGAACTCCTCCACCTGGGGCAGGACTTCATCCCCAACCCAGAGAGGACAGTTAAATGGTGATACAACATTACAGACCAAAGGTAATATTTAAAAGGCCAAAAAGTCATTTTTTTTTTGCAGTGTACATACACAAACATCTGAACTGGAAATACTTGTGGATTGAATTCAGTTAACTTCAGTTTTTTTTTATATGGCGCCGCTTCACAACAAAAGTCACCTCAAGGTGCTTCACGCTGTAAGGTGACGACCCCGCAGTATTCCAGAGAAAACTCCATCAGTGTATGCAGTCATGGAGGATTCCATTTTCTTTCTTGACAGCCACTGTAGCGGGGGTTGACGATTTTGCTCCACAGTCCAGCCGTCCCGTCGTCCCCCTTTGATGTCGCAGATAACCGATGGCATCTGTCCACTCTCCGTAAAGGCGTAACGTGTGTTCCAAATGCAAAATACTTGCGATGGGGAGGTGAGAAACACACACCGGGAGATTAGGTCTCATGTTAAGATGTTGACATGTGTGTATGTGCACCTCCAGACAAGTCCGTGTCTGGAGGTGCACACACCTTCAAGTGTCTGTTATGTGTGAAGATGCAACATGAAACTCCATGTTGTTATGAACCTCATTATTGGATCATTTGCTAAGTGAGCCTAAAATCGCCTTGATTGACAAGCTATCCCCATCACTTTGATTATCACCTATCACTGACGTCATCATCCGTCAGCACAACCCTGCACCGTAGCTTCTCCGACACATGTGGAACGGGAGGGACGGGTATTCAGTTTTTTGCAGTCTGTATTCTCACCAGTAGATGTCATTAAATATCGCACAGTAGTCCTTTAAAAGTTGTGCAGAAGGTTGCACGATGCAGTGGTTAGTGCTGTTGCCTCACAGCAGTTCAGGGTTGGAACCCGCTGAGATATGTGTGTGTATGTGTGTGTGTGTGTGTGTGGGCGTGTGTGTGTGTGTGGGCATGCTTCTGCCACAATCCAGAAGCATGCAGGTTAGGTTGATTGGTGACTTTATCTGCAAATGTGTGTCTGAATGCTCGTCTGCCCTCAGCCTCCATCTGTCTCATACACATCGTCAAGCCCGTGGCCCGCCCTTGCAACCCCCTGAAAGAGTAAGCGGGCGTAGCTAATGCATGGAAAGGATATGTTCACCTTGACTCACTCAGCTCTGTCTGTTTCTCTTCTTCTCTTTGCCTCTCTGTTATTTTATTTGTGTGATTTTTTTTTTTTCTTTTTTGGGGGGGGCTTCCTCAGTTCATGTGGATCATACTCATCTCTCTCTGTCTGTCTGTAACAAAGACAGCCAGCAGTAACCTGGGGTTGTTTTTGATCATTCAGAAAGAGCCGGTGTTATTGTATGGATGCCGTTGGGGCAGTGAGCCCAGCTGGACCTCTGTTGGCCGCTGCAGCATGCTCAGTTTGATTTTCTATTTTCCTGACTTATTATTTGCCCAGAGAGAAAGCACACCGAGGCTCTCCTTAAATAAGCTCCGAAAAACTCGGAGACACGCAGGGTTTAGCTTTCAGCGCATCTTCATTTTTGAAGCTTGTGTATTTTGGGCGCAGGAGTCAGAGGCTTTAAGCAAAGCGTCACAGTTAGGTTACATTTCAATTAATCCTACAAAGATGACTGCCTATCCATATTGTCTGACAACCTACAGATACATGTGTAAATCCCTTATGCTGTAATTCATTAGTAGTGTGAAAAGCCTGCTCAGCAGACCTGAGTGTGATGCCACTACCATGGTGGTTATTTTAATGAGAGAATTCCATTTTTAATCCCCCCCCCCCCC
>VUQH01073534.1:11200-36491 GCA_015106775.1 Etroplus canarensis | reverse complement strand
GCTTTGAAGGCTGAGTCTCTCGACTTCAGAAGAGCACGCACTTTTGCAGTCATCTACGGCTTCTGGTTGGAGCGTCTGGTGATGGTCTTGGAGACGGTCACGTCATCAATGCACTTCTCGATGTAGCCGGTCACTGATGCCGTGTACTCCTCCAAGTCAATAGAATTGCCATTGGCTGCAGCCTCCCTGAACATGTCCCAGTCAGTGCACTCAAAACAGTCCTGAAGAGCAGAGATGGCTCCTGCTGGCCAGGTTTTAACCTGTTTCAGAGCTGGTTTGGAGCGTCTGATGAGTGGTCTGTATGCTGGGATCATCATCACAGTCACGTGATCAGAGTTGCCGAGGTGGGGGCGGGGCTCCGCACGATACGCGCCGGGAATGTTTGTGTAAACAAGATCCAGTGTGTTCGTCCCTCTCGTAGCAAAGTCCACATGCTGATGGAATTTAGGGAGCACTGTTTTGAGATTTGCATGGTTGAAATCTCTGGCGATTATAAACAGTCCATCGGGGTGAGCATTTTGCAGCTGGCTAATAGCTGCGTAAAGCTCACACAGGGCCTTGTTAGCATTAGAGAGAGAGAGCATTCAATATTAGGTAAAATTCCTCTCCACACTGTTTAGGCTGTCTGTGTTTATGTCAGGAAGGGCATCCAGTGTACATCTGCCAAATTACCAAAGTGGATTAATCTGCTGTAGCGACCCTGTGGGAAGAATAGAAGGGAACAGCTGAAGGTACATTTCATATATACAGAACGTGCACTTTGAATTGTATGAAGTTTGTTGCTATGCAGCCTACAATATCCTGTCTGCAAAACCAGACAGGCAATTTCTACACATGAAATGCTATAATTTTTCCAGTTGTGGTAAAACAAATTATTTCTATTGTTAAATGAATAGTTATTGTAAAGTTTTACCCCTAGATAATTAATATATACCACATTTTTTTCAAACTAACAATTATACACCATTATATTATTTAATTTGGTACACAGATTAATACTTTATCAATTAAGAAACCACTCAAAACAATGGAATATGGAAAACTAAGATGCACAAAGTCTTCTTTTCTCTTTAATACTGTTTCAACACCCCACCCACGTTCACTGTCATCAGTGACAGCTATCTGGTAATGAAGCATAGCAAACACCCTGATGCAATTTTTACATAAGGTTCATAGTAACAAATCAGTATGCCAGTTAAGTTCAGTCTTCCACTGAACAAGATATCTTTCATTCATTATTGATGTTGTGTGAGAGGCGCTTTCCCCTGAAGGCACACTAGGATTCCCATAGCCAGACACGGCATCAAAGGCTTCGCGATAATCTTGTCTTCTCTTTTTCTCACCCCTCCGCTTCCTGACTCTCCACATTACATGGTTTGTCTTACTCATTTACTGCTTTTCCTCGCCATACGTGTTTAATTATACTATAACTTGTAGTAGATAATCTGATACTGGGAACAACAGTGCAATGGCTGCTATTTCATGATATCCTTATGAGGAGCCACATTTACATCTATACGCGCATTTTTGCAAAGTTTGATTTGGTTTGTGTCAGCATTGCCTTTCTACAGTGCACATTAGCACTCTGTGCATCTTAAACAGCTTGGTGGACTTCAACATAAAGCTGATGATGTAGCCATGACAGAGCTATTAGTGGTGTAGGAATTTTTTTATTTGCTGTCTCTCATTTCAGATTTTTTTATATTTGCTTTTAATAATTTCTCTTTGTGTCCCAGAACAATAATTTCTCTTCAACTGTTTAATTGGAAGACCTATGATACATCCAATCACAGACAGTGTTTTTAGAGCAGGAAGCATCCATGACCTCATTTTCAGAGAGCTTCTCCCAAGTGCTTGTTGTTGCTAGGTTACAAAACCTGTGTTCTTCAAGGTTTTATTTTCTGCCATTATTTACCGTGGTAATACTTAAGTTTAGCTCCTTCTTGATATTGATTGGTTGGTGAGAGAGAAGGGACAAAATAAATTTTAAAAAAGTTAAACTATTTTCAACTCAAGACCATACACACAGAAAAGGATTTTTGCAGAAATTAGACACTGAGGATGCAACCTGTGTGGCCTGTGGACACAGGCCCTAAATGTTATATAAATGAATATATAAATATAAATATATATAAATCTGCTTACTGCAAAACGTCAATCTCCTTTTAAACCAGATTAAATTTCTTCTTTGCAAACAGGTACAATGAGCATTTAGCCCTAGGTCAAGTTCTTCTGATTTTTTTGTTTAGTTTCTTCTAAGTGATTACAGGTGGCCTTGCAGTGTGGGGGTTTACACATTTGCCTTAAAAGTAAAAGGTCTCTGATTCAATTCCAGGTGGGGGTGCAAGCCTATCTCACCACAGAAGGTAGTAACAGGAAAGGGCATCTGGTATAAAACCTCTGACAAATTACCAATGTGGATAAATCTGCTGGGGTGACCCCTGCAGGAAAAGTGCAAGCGGGCAGCCAAAGGTGCATCATATTTTACAGCTTTACTCTGTCATTAGGAAGAAACTGCATCAATTTTAATTCCGCTATTGGGCAGGCTGTCTATGACTAACATCACTGTGCTAACATTGCCAGAGTTTCGGGTTCTATTCCCCTGGAGCAAGGCATGGTTCTTTTCTGGATTTCTATCCTGGTATGCGAGGAGCAGGAAGGTCTCCAACCAATATCTCTGTAAAATAACTTATAGCATGTATTAATACATCATTAGAATCACTTACAGTTAGTCTCTCCCTGTCATAATGTTTAGCTTCCTAAAGCCTGTGCTCCTTCCCTTCGTCTTGAGATTGATAGAGGGAAACATTTGGCTGTATTTGTTAGGCAGCAATTGGATTTTGGCAAGGAAATCTGGAAACGTCACCTCCTCACACACAGTTGGCCTCTGCATACATTCTGATCCACACATTCAGCTAACATGGCTGCTTCAGCAAACAGGGCAAAAATACAGCAATGACAGAGGGAGGGAAAAATGTCGCAAGAGGATTTATATAAGGCTGCACATACCATATAGGAATCGGTTTTCCTATACACAAGATCAAACAATCAAATATTACTGTAAATAATAGCCCTGCTTGTACCTCCCTTGTTGTTGTTATTAGAATTATTTTGTATAATTCTGTTACATGCAACCAGTTACTTTGCAACAACTAGAATTTCATTCATCTGGGCTTTTCATGCCATTGTAGTTTCTGAGTTAATTCAAAGACTTTTGTACCTGTATGTGAAGAAACAAGAGTTTTCAGACTGGCTTTTCCAAGGTCTAACAAAGTCAGCTGATGTGCTTCCATTTGTGTATATTTTCAATATGTCATAAAAAGCCTGAGTGGAAGCCTGGAAACATCTTTCTAACTAAAACATTTTCACAATTTCCGCTGTATCAATAAAAGCACACCACAACAAAATGGAATGAAACAGACAAGCTGAAAAATGAATGATGTGATGTGAAGCATGTGACTTCAGTATCTGCTTCAGTGGAGAGACAAAAAGCTGATCTACAAGAAGCTACAGTATGTACAGAAACAAGTATAATGCATGTTGTTGCCAGTTATTCTGTTGATCATAGCAGCACCTTTAAAGCAGAATTTAATCCAGCATCATCTGTTTTCTTCTGGCTCCCTCAAGGTGATTAAAATCTTTTTTTTCATCCTCAGGCTTGGATGTCAAGTTAAGGTTGAGTCAAAGTTCACAAGATGTCATGAGCCACAGATTTCTGACATTATGACATTATCAACATATAAATTTTAAGGATATCATGAGAAGCTTATTTTGTTTGGTGGCCCTGGGATAATTCTTTTGTTAACTCCTTTTGAAACATGTGACAAAATGCCTGTGGCTTGACCTAAAATTATATAAAAGTGGAACTAGCACAATTCTTGTGACACAATCGTTTGCACTGTATTTTTGTATTGTTGGCATTTCAATTATATCAAAGAATTGTGTCAATAAACATTACTTATTGAAACATGCATACACACATAGGCAAGCAGACTATATTTAATATATGTATGTATGTACACTCTTGTATGTAGTACATGAATCTACGATCTTGAAATTATTTTTTCACTCATCCCTTATATTTATATTTGCATTATAGTACATCACACACACTATGACTGCTTTTAAGTCAGTCTGAATGAGGACTACAGATTTAAAGGTAAAGAGTGGGAATTTCCACATAGGACCATTTACTGTAGACTTACTATTTTGCACATGTATACTGTATTCATACAGATATTTGGCCAGATGTATTGCACCTGTGACATTGTGATGTAAGCAATGTGTAATACTTTATCTAGCTTGATGTAATTTTTTCATGTGCTGCTTTTGTGCATATTGTCTCACAGCGCAGTAGCATTTTCTGCTTATGAAGAGAGATCAGAGAACAGTTAAGTGATTCATGAACATGCAGTATGTTAGTACAAAATGCTGTTACTAAAGGTGTATATAAAATGTACAATAAAAAAACTTGCCTTGAGAGATTTATCTTTGAGAGTCTGTTCTTAACTTTGGACATGTACTCAGGTGTAACAGCATTTTTCTCAGTTGTCATGGAAATATAGATATATAGATATATAATATTGTGCACATTGTTCAGCATTTAAGATGGCATAAAAGCTGAGCCCAGCTTTGGCTGTAAATGGTTGATTAATGAATTCACACAAAACCCAGTGATATACAGTCAAACGGGATCTTGTGGTGCAACTAATAACACACAGACAGTTGGACTTTTCATGTTTTTCAACCCTCTGAGGTCTAAGTCATAATCAGTGGCAAAACCCTGGTGTTGTGGGGAAAAGCAAAAAGGACTTTATGGAAAAAATGTAAATAGTTTCTGATATGTGTCAGTTAGAATGATTATTTTCTTTGTCTCCTCTCTGCCAAGACTTTGGAGAACCATTTAACAAAAATAAAAATGACATATTCTTATAGCATGATGTTAACATTAGTGGTGATGACTTAGACCTCACATGATAAACACTTTGAGTTATAGCTCATAGTTCAGAGTGGAAACACCTTTAGATGCATTTCTAAAGACAAGCCATGGTCCACTATAAGAAGAGCAGTTATTAAGAATAGTAAGCCACTGCTTTCCAAAGAAAGAGTGCCAGATATGGCACAACACTTTCAGGAAAATGTTCTGTGGACACATGAGGCAAAACTGTTTGCAAAACAGGTCACTGCACACCAACCTCAAAAACTCATCCTGATCGTGAATTATTGTGGGGAGCGTCATCATTTACAGCTGCTTTGCCACATCAAGGCCTGGAGGCTTTATAATCAATAAGAGAACATGTTTTGAATTCATAATTGCAAAACAAAATTTTACAGGACAATGTCAGGGCAATACTACATGTGCTGAGGCTTAGCAGGCACTGGATGATGCAACAATACAACAACCCAAAGCACATGGCTGTGGCTCGTGAGATAAAGTGGTCTGTCTTCCAACTGGAAAGTTTGTGGTCGGATCCCTGACTCTTGAGCAAGACACTGAAGCGCTAAATTGCTCCAGATGCATCCACTGGACTGTAACTGTGTGATAGTTAAAATGTGCTTTAAGAAAAACTAAAACACTGTATGAATGTGTGTGAGGGGGTGAATGAAAAAGCACACTGAGTACTCAGCAGAGGAGTGCTTTATAAGTACCAATCCATTTACAAGTAAACTAACAGTAGAACAGTTAAAACAAAACAGAAGATGACTAGTATTTGTATAGAACTTTCCTAGTCTTATTGACCACTGAAATCACTACACTAGAAGCCACATGTGACCATACATTCATACAGTGCTTTGCTCTACACACTTAAAGCAATATTTCTAAACATGGCTAATTTAGAAACACCAGTTAACCTAACATGCATGTTTTTAGACTGGGGAAGAAAGCTGGAATCATCACCTTCTTCTTCCAGCTGCTACCATCAGGAATCATCTGCCTCCATCTCACCGTATCCCTCACACCAACCCTCTGCATGTCCTCCTTCACTACATCCATCAACCTTCTCTGTGGTCTTCCTGTTTTTCTCCTGCCAGGCAGCTTTATCTTTAACATTCTTTGTCCAATATATCCACTGTCCCTCCTCTGGACATGTCCAAACCATCTCAGCCTTGCCTCTCTGACTTTGTCTCCAAACTTCTCAACCTGAGCTGTCCCTCTGATGGACTCGTTTCTAATCTTGTCCATCCTGGTCACTCCCAGAAAAAATCTCAACATCTTCAATTCTGCCATGTCCAGTTCCACCTCTTGTCTTTTTGTCAGTGCCACTGTCTCCAAACCATACATCATAGCAGGTCTCACTACCATCTTGTAAACCTTCCCTTTCATGCTTGCTGCTATCCTTCTGTCACAAAACACCCCTGACACTCGTCTCCACCCACTCTGTCCATTGCTTTGGATGGTTGATCCCAAGTATTTAAACTCATCCACCTTTACTACATCTACTCCTTGCATCTTTACCATTCCACCTGCCTCCCTCTCATTTATGCACATGTACTCTGTCTTGTTTCTACTGACTTTCATTCCTCTTCTCTCCAGTGCATACCTCCACCTCTCCAGGCTCTCTTCCACCTCCTCCCTACTCTCACTACAGATCACAATGTCATCTTCTAACATGAGACCTTCCCCAACTGGAGACTGATTTCTATGTGAAGGATGGGGCTGATTTTTCTGTGAAAATCCAAATGATGTGACATTTATGCTCACTCTGGAGTGCTTCACCTCAATAATTCTCTTCTGCTTGCCAGTGTCAGTTATGAGCATCACTAGCTTAGACATGGGGTCTACTACTCACTAACACCAACAAATGATTGATTCCCAGCTCAACACACACACACACACACACACACACACACCACGTAAGTTAAAAAAAGAAGCTTACACTGATGTCCAGACAGGATTTTGCCAGCTTACCTATTTATGTCACTAGCTAACATGAGCCACGACACTAATCTATGTAAAATGTCAAGATGGGGATTGACGTAAGATAAATAACAGCTCTGGAGTTCGCTTTCACTCACTCTGATTACTTTCCCAGCTCCAATTTTTAGTCGTAGCAGTTTGTCTTTGTTCTGGTTGGAGTCAAACACCTGAAACAATTTAGAAGGGAGTCAAGAACTTATTAGACATCATTACCATAGACTTAATGAGAAGCTGGGAAAAATTCCAATATTTGTTAAAATAATGATACTAGTGAGTCACCTGTCCAATGGTGTGGTTCTGTAGGAGCCAGCCTGTGTACACCACCTCCACAGAGTCTCCATTCTCTACCGCTTGGCCCTCACCAAGACTCAGATCCTGGAGTACCACAGCATCTAACGAGGAAGCGCTGTTCACCTTCGCTAAACAAACCTGATGATAATATAAGAGACGTCCTCATCTCATAAGAAACAGCTCGTTTAAAGAGATTTATATAATTAACACTTGTAAGAAATGTAGGACACACACATAACATTTTGAAGACTTTGTGCTGTTAACACAAACAGCCTATTTGCCTAGGAGGTCACTGTGTTGGTCCAACTGTACTCAGTCTTTTTTGAGTGGGTCTCACCTCTTTGCAGAAGTCTGAAGCTGATTTCTCTGTGTCAAACATCAGGGACCAGTTCTGCCTCTGGTCATCATAAAAAGTGCAGTAATTGTTCGGCTGTACCTGTAAAGGAGGAAGAACATGTGGTCAAGAACACTGTTATAATGCTATATTTAAAAAATAACCACACAGTGACAGATTGAGTCAGCTTTCAAGTTTTTAATATGTTAGAAAAATATGTTTTTGAACTGATTAGTCAAACAGCTTGTAGCTGTAATGAACAGGGTTTAAATATGACAATATCTGGCAAAGGTCTATAGTGGTCCTGACATGCAAATCGATCATTTGACCTGTGTACAGTGACAAAAGACTAATCGACTGATAGATCCACAGATGGATAGATGAACAGATATACACTTCATTAATCCCAAAGGAAATATAGGACCTACTGCCAAACTGCTCATGCTGGATGATGTTGCAGGTGGCATAACATTCACCGCGGTGTTCCCAGACTCCTTCACATCTGTCACATGTGCTCAGTGTGAACCTGCTTTCATCTGTGAAGAGAACGGGGCACCAGTGGCAAATCTGCCAGTTCTAGTGTTCTTTGACAAATGCCAATCGAGCTATATGATGCTGGGCTTTGAGTACAGTTCCTGTTTCTGAAAGTTTAGTCAAAACGCTGCATATGAGTAGCCTGCTGGAGGTCATGTTGTAGGGCTCTGGAAGAGCTCTCCCAGTTCCTTCTCATATAGAGGAACAGATACCAGTCCTGCTACTGGGTGGATGCCCCTTTATGGCCCTGTTCTCCTCATGCAACGGCTCAGTTCCTGGTATTTCCTCCACACTCTTAAGAATGTGCTGACATAGCAAACCTACTTGTGACAGCACGCATGGATGTGCCATCCTAGAGGCGCTGGGCTCTCTGTAACCTGAATACAGGTACCATCTCACAGAGACAAGGACACCAGCAAAAAGAAAAACAAATGAGTCAGAAAGAATAAGGAGACAGCAATGATCTGTAGACACCAAACCAGCCACAGGGGCCCACAAGCCAGTGTACTCCTAATGCCGGTCCCAAGCCCGGGTAAATGGTGAGGGCTGCGTCAGGAAGGGCATCCGGCATAAAAAAAATTTGCCAAATCAAAAATGCGGATTCATAACCAGATGATCCGCTGTGGCGACCCCTAACGGGAGCAGCCGAAAGAAGAAGAAGAAGAAGAAGAAGAAGAAGAAGAAGAAGGAGGAGGAGGAGGAGGATCTGTGGACACCACTTGCAAAGCCACTCCCCTTTTGTGGGTCGTCTTGACGCCTCTCCAGTGTATCACTTTAATTTGCACCAAACAGGTCAAATGGATTCACAGTAGTTTATGAGTCCTAACTAGACACATTGATATCCTTGAAGCTTAACTGACTTTGTCTTACACGTCGATCAACTTTTACTTTAATATTTTTGAGCAGTGCAATAGTATTTCAAATTTCCAATCAGACTACGACATTTAACAAGGAGTACAGCTCTCAGTGCATGTTGTAACACTGAGCAAATTACCATCAAACTACCTGTTCTTGGTGACAATGGCTGAGAGTCTGTATAACAGAATGCAGTGATTTCACAGAAATGAAGCCAGAAATTGCACATGTATACACAGAGTTTCCACTGGTGAAAACTCTGTGTATACATGAATCAGACGATGTGTAGCCCGATTTGGTAAAATGTTCAAGAAATGGATTGGAAATGTATCATTTTTTTCCTACCTCATACCACAATACCTGCATTAATGCTAGATTTAAGGTCCTTATTGGATCATATTTAGATTTTGATTAGTTAAACTCAACACTTTTTTGTATTTTTTAATTAAGTGAGCTCTTTCCTTATATTTTTTACTTTACAGAGCTATATTTATATATTTATTTTTTAGGTGAGTTAAGTTATTTTTTGACTGCAGTAACACCCTATTTTCCTGACTTTTTAAATAAATAAAGTATGCCTTATTTTAAAGAAGCTCATTAATGTGAAATAATATCTGAAAATCTTTACACAAATGAAAATAGTTCATTAAGGTACATTAAGCTTAGTAAATGTGTGCACAAATGTGAATGTTTACGAAAAGGCAACACATGGGATAGGAAAGCAAAATCTTTTTAAGACGTATGTTGGTCTGATAGTTTGGGCTTTCTCTAATACTGTGGGGTCTTTACAGTGTAAAATGCCTTGAGGTGACTTGTTGTAAATTGGTGGTATATTTCCCACCTGGGATTAATAAAGTATTCTGATTCTGAAAAATAAAATAAAATTGAATTAAACTGAATACTAGCCAAAGAATACTGCTAACAAAAAACTTCTTTACATATGTCAGACCTGTGCATGAAATTCCTTTAGTGCATCAGATTATCTGCTTCTACATCCTTCATGACTCTACTCACCGTGAAAATAAAGCCCACATGAATCTTGGCAGTGGTTACAGGTTTCTGTTGGCTTAAGTACAGAAGCAGCTTGTACTGCAGAAAAGAAGAGCTTATTATTCATATAAACCAAAAGTCAAGAGTAATCTCAAACAAGTGACTCATTAGCAGAGCTCCAACCTCTTTTGTTGTATGGCTGCCCAGTACTGCTGCTCCCAGCTTTCCCTGCTTCGCGTATTGTCCATTAACACTGACCAAGACAAAATGGCAGAAAAGCTTTTCACTGGAATCAGTATGAGATGACTTAGGCTGTTGGTACTTTGATTATAGACTTTCAACTTTGTTAAGAAAGTTATTTAAATGGGGAGGGGGTACGCTTCAGGTAGACTGGAGAAAATACTCCTCTGAATATCAGTTTCCATGTATTTACAAATGGTTTCAAACTTACTATCTGAAGGCTTGAACCGCTGTGGCAAATAACACTGCAGGAGCCCCAGGCGGTAGAGCTGTTTTCTGATTGGATGGAGCTGAAATGTTAAAGACATGGTTAGTCCTACCCCCATGCCGTGACTGAATGTAAAATCAGCAATGTCTCAGTTGTGACAACGTTACCTTGATTGGAGCTCTTTCTGGGCTGTTTGGGGGCTGTGTACTGGAATGACTCGTTCCCCTGACTGGTTTCCTGGTCTAATCCAAACAGTGAAGCCAGCTTGGCCCTGAAAAACACAGGATATTCTACATATAGGTGCACGTCCACTGATATATATTATGCACTGCAAAATAATAAGATACGGCCTCTAACACTTGAATGCGTATGCAGTCATTCCTGTTCCTAAAACCCATTCATTGTCATTTCAGCATGTACTGCAGCTCCCCACTACATTTCGGCTGATCCCTGGACACCACTTTAATCCGCACAAAGGTTTAAATGTCAAGCAGACAATAGCTACAGTGTGTGCATTTCATCTACCCAAACTTTCTAAAAAATATCTGAATAAGCATGGCTGCATCTGAAAGTCATTTTATCATCAGTTAATATTTCCAATGAATCCTTCAGTCAAACATGGCACAAAAGCGATTTTTAAAAAGGATAATCAGCATTTGGCCTCATCTGATGGTTTTCCTCAGCAAATTGAATTTGCTGAGTTATTATGGAGCTGCGTGACAGCTAAAAACGTTTAAACAGTGAGCATAAACAATAGTTGAATCTTGGTATTGAAAACAAAAAAGTACATGTTAAGCTACTTATTTTGCAGGATTAAATTATTTTCAAATACAACTTTGGCTTTCTATGATCATGAAAACGTCAAAATATCAACCTATAATGCATTCTGATGCTCTTGTTTTGCCTTGTGTTGCCTTTACAACAATGACCGTCCTTCAAATCACATTCACCAAACATTAGATTGATAGCCCTCTAACAGAAAACACGAACTGGGTTTAGTAGGTTAGTTTTAGTGCTGCTGCAGTAAATCCAGGCCAGTATCATTAGAATCACACATTCCACCAGTGGGATTAATCAGGCAGAATTCTGACAGTGAATGACTGTTAGTGAGTTTGTGTTAATGGTTGAAAATTTGTTTTGTTTATAGATTTATCTAGATTATTGGATTTTTTTTGTTGTTGTTGTTCAGAGGAGGGATAGTGGATATATTGGACAAAGGATGTTGAAGATGGAGCTGCCAGGCAGAAGAGGAAGACCACAGAGAGGTTGATGGATGTAGTGAAGGAGGATATGCAGAGGGTTGGTGTGAGGGAAGCAGATGTAGGGATGGGGGAGGTAGGCGATCTGCTGTGGTGACCCCTAACCCCTATGTGAGACAAGAGAGATAGAAATTATACTGTACTGCAGATCAATCTACTGTCCCTGTAACTTTGTCTCTCCTGCTCTCTTGCAAACACATGCACAAACACACAAATAAGTTTGTGAAATTTTAAACTACTATGACTTCATCAAAGTAAATTAATACATTAACATGCAGTAATCTTGATCAGGGCTGCAGTTTAACTTAATGAAAGTGGAAATTAACATTATTATATGCAGTTTCTTGTACTTTTGGGCTCTGATGACATCAGTAGTACTTTGTGAGGCACAAGAGTTAAAGAAAATAACTAATGACTTTGTTATCAAATTATTTGCCCAATGATTCTTAGTCATTTAGCCCACTGACTTATGGCGGCAGCCTGATACTGACCCTTGAAACTCCTTCCACCGGTAATCACTGGCATCTCCCAAAACGAACATGTTGAAAGCCTTGAGGTTCTCATCTCCAACGGTAAGGAACTGGGTTGAGGGGGGGCAACCTGTTTGCATGTGGGAATCAAAATCCTTCTAATCCTTGTTTCAGCACTCCTCTCCCCAGCTATCCCTGAACTCTTGTCCCCCACTTCTGTCACACCACCATGGCAGATTCAACAGCAAAGCAGAAGAAAAGAAAAGTGAGGCACTCCAGCTTTAGTGCTACACTGGGAAGAGATGGGCTGTGGCAGAAGCCTTCGCCTCCACTTCTCTAACAAGCAGCATGTGAGAAGAATTAGCCTCCATAACACTCGTCCCTCCTCCACAAAAGGGCCCTGTGCTGGCAACTGATCCCACCAGCTCACTCACACTGCACTGTAGTCACACAGGGTTCATGCACAGGCAAAAAGCACAGAAAATATGGCAAAGCTTCAAAATCACCACTAAGGTGTACTAATAGTTAATGTGTCTGTCCCATGACAGAAAAGGGTAAAAGCTTGGTTCTCAAGACATCAATTGCTGAAAAAAAATTTCTGCCTCTAGAACTGACCCTGACTGAGCTGTGAAACACTGCATTTTGATAATAGATTTCTGGAGTACAAGACCATAAAAACACCTGCTGTGATAAGGGTTTGGAGACGGTGGCACTAACAAAAAAATAGGAGGTTGAGCTGGAGGTGGCAGAGTTGAGGATGCTGAGATTTTACCTGGGAGTGATCAGGATGGACACGATTAGAAATGAGTCCGTGGGACAGTGGGACAGCTCAGGTTGAGAAGTTTGGAGATGAAGTCAGAGAGGCAAGGCTGAGATGGTTTGGACATGTTCAGAGGAGGGATAGTGGATATATTGAACAAAGGATGTTGAAGATGAAGCTGCCAGGCAGGAGAAGAGGAAGACCACAAAGATCGTTCATGGCTGTAGTGAAGGAGGACATGCAGAGGGTTGGAGTGACAGAAGATGCAAGGGATAAGATGAGATGGAGGCAGATGACCCACTGTGGCAGCCAGAAGCAGAAGAAGAAGGATGAGGAGGAGGTGGCCTAGTGTATCAGACAGCAACCTAAAAGAGTTCTAAAGCTATAAAATCCCTAACATTCTCATTAATTATTTGCATTTTCTCTCATTCAATATCCCTGCTTAGATAATACACATACAGACACAATTTCTTCTTCTGCACTCCTGTTTTTGCCCGGTTTTAGGCTGACAGTCACAGTGTAACGAGCCCTGTCTATCAGGTCACTTTTGGGTCTTTTGTTAGGGGAACTAACCTCCTTATATGTGCGTGTGTTACGTGTACACTTGTGTAATAAATAAGTTTATTTTAATTTATCAGCTGGATTTTTAAAGCTAAGGTGTGTTTCAGTAAGTTTTGTACTCATATTTAAAAGTTTCTGTATGCATCACTGATTCATTTATCCGTGTTGTGGGGTGAACGTTACGAATCATGCACATCTTAGCTATTTTTGTGGGGACGAGATTAGAAAGAAAATATCTGCAAATCCCCCCTATACTCAAAGAACATGCTTCATTGTCTCACAAATCACTTGGTTTTCCAACTTTTTTGGAAGAAAATGTCCTCATATCATACTTCCGCCATTTATAATTAATAATTCCTTCAACTTGCCCGTGTGCTCACAGTGTCAGCTAGGATGCCGTACAACACATACTACTGTGCGTGTGCCTATGACAGTCACAGGTCATAAGTATTTGGACAACACAATTTTTACCATTTCACCTCTGTACTCCACCAAAGTGACTTTTAAATCATTTGAGATGTGATGCAAATGTAGACTTTCAGCTTTCATTTAAGGCATTTACCAAAAGTATTGCATTAACTGTTTAGGTCTACAACCTTTTTAGGTATAGTCACACATTTTCAGAGGCTCAAAAGTTATTGGACAAACTAACATACCACTCAATATACCACCAAATTTGCAAAAATCACAGATACTCAGGGACCGTACTGGTTTACACATTCGCCTCACAAGTGAAAGATCTCTGGTTAGAGCCCAGTGTCATAAATGTTATACTGGATCTTCTACCCATCATAGCCATTAACTGCACAAAGTTTGGAAAGAATCCAACAAACAAGTCAGCTCCTGTAGTGGTAACAAAATTTGTAATGGATGGACATACAGACAAACCAAAAACATGATGCCTCTGTGGCAAATGCACAATAATACTTATCAATTCAATTCAATTCTATTTAATTTATATAGCACCAAATCACAACAAAAGTCACATCAAGGTGCTTTACACTGCAAGGTAAAGACCCTACAGTATTAGAGAGAAAACCCCAACAATCAGACATCCCCTATGAGTAGCACTTGGTGACTGTGGGGAAGAGGACCTCCAGCAGAACCAGGTTGAGGGAGCGGCAGCCATCTGCCTAACTGCTCATCAATAAGCAGTTAGGCCGATTGAGCTTTCTGTATATGTAGAACATTAGCCTGATTTTAGTCAGTGTGCAGATGTTTCAGATGTCATTCAAAACACTGTTTGGATTGCTTCATAAAAAGGGTCTGGAGAGTAGAAAGATACGTTTCATAAAAAGAAGCTGGGTTTTTTTTTTTTCAATAAACATAGCAACAAATACTGAAATTCTTTGGTCTACTTGGGGTGCCTTACTCAGCATGAGCAATGAGTATTATCACTCTATCTCATTTCTAATTGGAGGAAAATGATGTCTTGAAAGCTCTCCAGTTTCCCTGTGAAACTCACTTAAAATTCATGCTTCCTCTTTGGTTGTTCCCTTGTATTTCCTCAAGAGGTCACCACAGTGGATGAATATGCATCAGTAACGGGAGACAGTTCTTATGCTAAATGCCCTTCCTGATGCAATTCTCCCATGGCAGGAATGTCTGGTTTCCACACCTGGACTCAAACCACGGATTTTTCACTTGCGAGGCTAATGCGTAAATCACTAAATTATGGAGACAAAATTGATATTTCGTGTCTTAAAGAATCACTACTACTGGTGGGTGGAGTGTCCCCTGTAGCATAGTGGTGTGCGCATTCCCCTCACAAGTAAAAGGTCCCTGATTCAATTCCAGGCGGGGACACAAGCCCTTCTCACCATAAAGGGTTGCATCAGGAAGGGCACCCAGTGTAAAATCTCTGCCAAATTACCAATGCAGATTAATCCGCTATAGCGATCCGCTGGTGGAGAATACAAGTGAGCAGCCAAAGGTACAATTACTAGAGGTGAGCAGATTGATTCAAGTATCAATAGCCTAGATACCAACTTTGGTATCGGTATGGGATTGACACTACCCTGATGGGATCGATACATAAGTTTGCTTTTCTCCTCTACTTCTTGTCCCATCAAAAATAGACTTGCCTGTGCAAATGCGCTCCTCACATCTACAGGCACACTTTGCTCCTCGTCCCACCCTCTCCTGCTCTGCTCTGTGTGTAGCCAAGTGACTTAGCGGCACTGAGTGAGTGAAAAACAACACAGACACCTGACAGCTGCAGTAATGGCACAGAAAAAGAGGAGTGTCATGTGGACGTACTATAATAGGATAGACAAAAATGTTGCAAAGTGCAGTGTGCATTTTAAGAGTTTACGGTCTTATAAAAACACTGTAAATTTATTCAAGCATTTAAAGTAACAGGAAAAACATAAAAAGAGTACAGCGAGCTCCACACAAACAGCACAGAAGCGGAGGGAAATCCCACAGAGACCCCTGACAGGAGCCAGAACTCACTGACTGAGTCATTTCAAAGACAAAGAATTTCCAGGGAGTTTATACAGTAGTCAAAGTCATGTTTCAGTCAGGACTCATGTTTGATATCCATCATTAGTTATTTTCCAAAGTACGAATAGTTATCATGTTATTGATCACTGAAGACAGATTACCTATACACTACATTTACACATTCAAATAATGTAGCCAGTCCTTTGAAGTGTGTTAAACTAATTATTGCATTGGAACTGAAAAAATAATCCTCAAACCTTAAATATGAAAATGACTGAATGTCATAACCATTCATGTTCACTGTGAAAAAGACACTATGGGGATTCTGGTATTTAGACTTTTGAGTTCATTACTTCATTATTTCACCGAGGATGATTCACCAAGAGCTTGGCATAGTCACAGTAATTGGAAATTAAAAGTATCAGTATTGGTATTGGCAATATTGGCTCCCTGTTTATTTGGCATCAGATTGATACCAAACTTTGCAGTATTGCACACCATTAGCAACTGAAGAACAACGAAGGCCCACACCTGCAGGATGCATTCATTGTTAAGTTGTGGTAAAGCATTTACCTCCTGATTAAACCATCTGCTTGTTTGATGTTTTTAATTGCAGTGGACAAATTGTCATCATCCTCATCTTTCAGCTGCTCCCTTCAGGGGTTGCACACAGTTAATCATCTGCATCCTCTTCCCTCACACCAGCCCTCTGCATGTCCTCCTTCACTACATCCGTCAACCTTCTCTGTGGTCTTCCTCTTTTCCTCCTGGTGGGCAGCTCTATCTTCAACAACCTATGTCCGATATACCACCGTCCCTCCTCTGAACATGTCCAAACCATCTTAGCCTGAGCTGTCCCTCTGATTATTTCTAACCCTGTCCATCCTGGTCACTCCCAGTGAAAATCTCAGCCTGTTCAACTCTGAGACGTCCAGCTCCATGGAGGACAAATAAATATGAATGTGAAATCAAACTGTTTAAAGACCTGAACATTCTGAGAACCTTCATTCATAAAGAGCAGATGAGTCAGTGGAGGCATGTGATACATCAGGCAGTGGCACTGTGTGCGATATCTGCTCCCACAGATCCTTCACTGCCCCTTTATTGTCTTTGTTTTGTATAGTTAAGCAGCCCTGAAATGCGGCAGGACCTCAGAGGTCACTTGGACTATTTTTTAAAAGAAATGCTCAGTTTCACAAACCCGCAGTCTCATTTCTCAGCTGAAAAAACAACAACAACAAAACAACAACAAAAGCTAAACAGACCTCAGCTGAACTGTGCGCTCCCTGCTGAAACTATCTAAGCTGAACAAAACAAGCTGTTCAAATGAACGGCTGTACTTGAAACGAGCTTACATAAAGCTGGTTTATACAGAGAAGAGCGGCTAACAGCTGCTGCGCTGCTTAGCCTACGGGCTAAAGAGCATTAGCTCGGAGACAAAAACAAACTCACCCTCCTGTGGGAGACATGAAGTCTCCGTCCTCGTCGTCCCCGCCGAACATCTCTTAAACTCTGAAGCCTTCGCCTATTAAAGAAAACAAACGCCCGAAAATGTATTAGCAGTTTAACATGACTAGTTTCTGACTTCCCCTTCCTGTTTGTGCTGGAGTCAGCTGACTTTCCACCTGATCCTGGTTCAATTGGCCGCAGTCACCATCAGGGGGCGTCAAAGACCACGAAGACTTTGACATTGAAGCGGCAGAACAGGCGGGGGGGGCACAGGTTCATCGTATGTTAAAGTGCGGCTCGGTCATCAATATGCTCACTGAATGTCAACCCTGACCTTTCACCTTACAGTTAAGAGCTGAATGAAGAGACAGAGAAGAGCAGGCAGTCATGAATGTCATGAAGCCATCTGCAAGAAGGACCAGAGCGTCTCTATTTTCTGAGACTCAGGTCCATCAGTATCTGCTGGATGATGCTCAGGATGTGCCATGAGTCTGTGGTAGCCAGTGCCTACATTGTAGTGTGCTGGGGCAGCAGACTGAGACATCAACAGACGCAACAACCTGATCCACAAGGCCAGTAACTTCGTGGGTGTGGAGCTGGACACTCTGACAGTGGTATCAGAAAGAAGGATGCTGTCCAAGTTAAGGACAATACTGGACAATCCTTCACAGCCTCTCCATGATGTGCTGGACAGACACAGGAGCACGTTCAGCAGCAGTCTCATTCCACGATGCTGCTCCACAGAATGCCACAGGAAATCGTTCCTACCTGTGGCCATCAAACTTTACAACTTCTCACTGTGACACTATTTTTATTTGCTATATAGCAAATTCTGACACATTAAGGTGATATATTTGATCTTCTTACAGTATCTGCTCCTATATATATTTTTACATCATTTCTGCCCCCTTCAATTTGTATTCACTTTATTTATTCATAGCATATATATCAGATTTAGAATACTTTATGTTTTTTATATTTTATCTTCTAAACTGTACCGCTATGTTCTTATTGATATTTATGTATACTGAACAGAGTGCCTGTAATGTGAGTGATTTCTCCCTGGGATTAATAAAGTATTCTGATTCTGATTTTGATTAAACAAGAGAATTTCAAAGAATTTAAAGAGATTTAGCAGTTGGACTTCTGTTGGTATCACTGCTAAGAAAGAAGCAGATAAATTATTAATCAAAGCATCATCCCATCATCACAGTAAATGCTTTTGTAAATGAATCATTCTTTTTGTCTGGAAGTGCTCCTTAGAAAGAAAGAACATACTTTATTGACAGGGGAATTTACAAATCAATGCACTCTTTTGTAGTTGTTATGTACGCACAATAGTACAATGGTTTACACATTAACCTCACAAGCAAAAGGTCCCTGGTTCTATTCCAGGGCTCTCACAATGGAGGGTTGCATCAAGAAGGGCATCCAATGTAGAACCTCTGCTAAATTACCAATGTGGATTAATCTGCAGAAGGAATAGCAAAAGTTACACGCACACACACATTGACATTCACAACACACAGCAGAACCAGTAATCAACCAGTGCAGTCAGGTAGAGGTGCAGAACAAGGCAGCCCATTACAGTGGGACATTTGGTGCTTTGCTCAGGGGCACCTCAGCAGTGGTCAGGAGGGAGTGAACCGTCACCTTCTCTGGTCTTCAGTCCACCATCATGTGTGTGGGTCGAGGATGGGGTCTTGAATTGGAGGGTCTTGGGTAGGGCACAATGTCCAGGCTGCCTTGAGTCAACATCCTCAATTCAGTTTTATTGATATGGCACAAATTCACAACAAAAGCTGCTTCAGGGCACTTTACACTCTAAGGTACAGACCCTACAGTATTATTTCTATTCAGTGAACAACTGTTTTCTCATTTATAGCTTGGCAGGACTGACTGTTTTTGTTTGTTTTGTCTGTTGCACTTTTTTGCTGTTTTTGCCAGTTTCCCAGTCACTGTTCTGTGTTGAACAGAGAGAAAACTGAACCAGGCTGCCATCCCATACCTGATCAGGCTTTCTAGCACTGCACTGTAAAAGGTGCTCAGAATCTTCAAGCTCTTTGAACCTATGCAGGAAGTGGAGTCTTAGGGCTAATTTAGCAGACAGGTGCTCCATGTGCACATCCCATTTGAGGAGATTATTTGTAAGAGATGACCTGCTCTATTGGGCAATTTTTAATTATCACTAGTTTGTAATTCCCTACTCCTCTGAGGTTAAAAATCATTTTTGTTGTATTTGTTTTAAATGATCTTCTGACTCTCACACCATGTGATCAATATGTCAGTCTCCCTGTGATAAGCTAAAGGACAATCACCAAGGGGCAGAAGGTTTAAAATAATGGTGTCATCAAAGAATTTAAATATATAGTTATTGGACTCACTGCTTTTGCACTCATTGGTGTACAAGGTGAACGTGAGAGGAGAACTTATGGCTCCTTGGGGAACTCCTGTGCTGCAGTATTTAACAGCTGAAAGTGAACTGACTTGCTGTTGTCTGTCAGTTAAAAGAGAATAAAACCATTTAATAATTAAAGGATTGATGTCTGCGTTTAAAGGCTTCTTTACCAGCAAGTCAGGGTGAACTGTGTCAAAAGCTGAACTAAGCAAATGAAATCCGGGCATAAGCCATAGGGTCCTCTAAGTGTTTGGTAATTAGATGTGATGTTGACCACAGCATCATCTGTACTATTGCATTAAATTCCTATTAATAAGAAACATTTAAAACTTCTTTCCACAGACAAATATCAACAATAGTATATGTATTGACGGTGTGGTCAGCTGGGGCAGCAGCATCTCAGCTGTGACAGGAGGAGACTTGATAATCTAATTAAGAAGGCAAGTTCTGTCCTGTGGTGCCCCTTCAAGCCTGTGCAGTTAGTGGGAGAGAGGAGAATGTTGGCTAGGCTGACATCTCTGATGGACAGCAGCTCACACCACATGAACACCACAGTAACATCACTGCAGCTTCATCAGTGACAGGCTGCTTTGCCTGCAGTGTCTGAAGGCGAGATACCACAGGTCCTTCCTTCCTGCTGCAGTCAGACTTTATAACCAGCACTGCCCTTAGTAGACCTCAAATTACCTCATATTACTCCACATGAATCTATAACATACCTTAGCTGAAAATGATGCACATTCTTTACTTCTGTGCATATTTTGTAAGTCAATATTTTTTGCAAGGTATATGAAATAATGTATATTTCTGGAATTCATAAATATACTGTGTGTTTTTCCTGTCATATAAAAATAGAAAAATATCTTTTCTATTTTTCTTTTATTATTCCAATAGTGTTATTGTTATGTCTTGTATTGTTATTATTATTGTCATCAGTGGTATTATTGTCATTGTCTTTCCTCTCTCTGTTTTTGGTGTGATTCTTTACACTGGTGTGCTGCTGTCACTTTGTCTTGCTACCTGAAATTTCCTCACTGTGGTACTATATCTTATCTTATCTCTTATCTTTTTGTGTCTATTTTTATCTTTGATTTTATTTTTCTTGTTTTAGATTTACTTATTGACAGGGAGTGTGAATGTGTGCATGATAGTTAAATGCACTTAGAGGCATAGAATAAAGTGGTGTATGGATGAGTGTGTGAATGGGTGAATGAGACCTGCAGTAGAAAGCGCTTTGAGTGCTCATTTAGAGTAGTGCCTTCAGCTGCTCCCTGGTATTCACCCCTAGGGGTTCACGGTGGATTAATCCATATTGGTAATCTGGGTGAGGTTTTATGACAGATACCCTTCCTTACACAACCCTCCATAGTGAGAGGGGCTTGTGCCCCCATCTGGAATCAAACCAGGGACCTTTTGCTTGTAAGGCAAATGTGTAAACCACTACACTACCAGGACACTGCTCAGTTAGGGTAGAAAAGCGCGATATGAGCACCAATCCTTTTACCATATTTTACTTTATTTTTTTATGCGTTGATCTTAATGTGTGTTTTAACAGCACATCATTAAGAAGCTTGTCAAATCTGGTGAGATTCTTTTTGTCATATTAGTGTTGAAAACTTACAATGTGAAGTCTCACATTTATTTTGTATATAAATATTAACACTTGCATGCTTCCACCAGCTTGTTATCAAATGTTTTCCTACCATCACTGTAAAAATAGATTTAATTATGTGGGCATAAATGCAGCCACATATCCTACCATCAGTGTTAATACTCAGGCCTTCTTTCTTTGCCAAGTTCATTAAAAGAGCTACATTGTCTGGCTAAGATCCAAACAGAATAGTGTTATAACACTGACAGTAACATCCAATGCAGTCTACTGTGATGTGAGCACCAGTGTTTGAACCAGTTCCATGACTGCTGGCTGTCGTTTTGCATACAGCAGTTGTACATTTAGTATGGCAGCTGATAAGAATAACAGTTCACTTTTTTCATGGTTTAAATGGACCATTTGGAAGTGTAGGCTGGTGAACTGTTTAGTCCACATTGAACACAGTTAGGTCTACAGGTTTGGGGGCAATACTACATTGTTGTAGTTTTCCCTCTGGACAACACCACAGTGTATTTTAAATCAAACAGTCAAAATGTGACTTTCGGCTTTAATTCAAGGTGTTTGACAAAAATATTGCATCAGCTGTTTAGGAAATACAGCAATTTTTATAAACAGTCCCCCATTTTTAGATGCTCACAGGTAATGGGACAATTTACTGACAAGCAGTTTTACTGCCAGATGAGGCCTTCTCCTCAATTTTCCATGAAAAATTAACCAGATAAAAGATCTGGAGTTAATTCTCAGTGTTGAACTTGCATTTGGTAGCTGTTCAATGAAACCCTCAATATGAGGTCAACTGAGTTGTTGATGCAGGTGAAGGAGCCCATTATAAGCCTAAAAAAACCTAAATTAATCTATCAGAGAGATAGGAAAAGAACTTTAGGAGTGGCCAAAACAACAATTTGGAACAAGAAGAAATGTACTGACCAGCTCAGTAACGACAAAAGGCCTGGAGGACCACAGAAGACAACTAAAGTGGATGATCACTCATTCTTTCTTGGGTTAAGGAAAACCCTTCACATCATCTAGCCAAGTAAGGAACACTCCCAGTGAGTAAGCTGTATCGTTGAATTAAAGCTCAAAGTCTACACTTCAATCAAATGCTGACTGATTGAAAATCTTATGGATCTAAACTGTATCTCAACTACTAGATGGATTTTCATGAAATTTGGGATAGATGCTCATGGTGTTCTGACACTTATGACGCACAAATTATTCCCTTGTCACTGCCAAGAGGTTCATTAGGGTTGATTAAATTGTGATACAGCTAAATGTTAATTGCCACTTTATTCTAAATGTGTATGTTAGGAATAAGTAGAGTTTACATCTAATTAAAATGTATCCCTGCTGTTTGCGACTTCCTTTTAGTTTATTTCAACTGGCATCCTCCTTGACTAAAAATGAAGCCAATAGAAAAGCTGCAGTTATGCTAGTGGCCGCTTGAGGGTGGCTACAAAAGTGAGTCAACTTTATAGCAGTAAAAAGAATTTTTACAGATAGGTTCAAAACAGTTTTGACCTCTGTGGACAGTGTCCTACTTCATAAAAACTGTATGGGATTGATTTTTTTAACTGATCTTTTCGAATGTCTACCAGCTGGAGTCATAAGGCTGAACTTCTGATGGACTGCCTTCTTTCATATGTGTAGTATCACCAAAATTAGAAACATCCTGTCTCAGAGTGATGTTGAAAAACTAGTTCATGAATTAATTACTTCTAGGCTTGAATATTGTAACTCATTGCTATCTGGCTGCTCTAAAAGCTCCCTAAAAAGGTTTTAGTTGATACAAAAAGTGAGAGTACTGACAGGGACTAGAAGGAGAGATCATATTTCTCCTATACTGGCTTCTCTTCATTCATATCAGGGTGCAGACCTACTTGTGGTTCCTAAAGTTTTTAAAAGTAGAATGGGAGGCAGAGCCTTCAGCTATCAGGCCCCTCTCCTGTGGAACCAGCTCCCAGTTTGTATTCAGGAGACAGACATCCTCTCTACATTTAAGATTAGGCTTCAAACTTTCCTTTCTGACAAAGTTGGAGCTGGATCAGGTGACCCTAACCATCCCTGAGATATGGTGCAATAGGCTTAGGCTCCTAGGGGGGCCTTCTTGATGCACTGGGCATTTCTTCTCCACCCACCTTTTTCACTCCCCATGCATTTATTTGCTGCTGCTGCATGTCAATAAATTTTGTCTCTTCTCTCCCATAGTCTGTGTTGTCTTTGTCGCTTCTCTTTCCCAGCACCCAACCTATTGAGGCACATAGCTGCACCTCCCTGAGCATGACCCTGCCACAGGTCTCTTCCTGTGAAAAGGGAGTTCTTCCTTCCTACTGTCACCAAGTGCTTGCTCATAAAGGATTATCTGACTGTTGAGGTTTTCACTCCAATATTGTGGGGTCCTTACAATAAAAAGCCTTGAGGTGACTTGTTGTGAATTGGCACTTTATAAATTGAATTGAATTTATGTTGCCTTTTGGAGCAGTTTAACAGAAATTAGCATATAATGCAGACCCTTGTTTCCTTGAGCCCGAATTTAAATTACTTTTGCAAAACTAAAAATTCAAGCCAGTTGTTTCCCATAAAATCTTTGTTGCATGTTGCTTTAGAAACGTTTTCTTTTGGTTGATAGCATTATTTTGTCCAACCTCTATATTTAAGAATGTGAAGCAAAAACCTTTATGGCATAGACTAAATGTAATTTTAAATTTGAACTTTAAAAATGCAGCATGTAATAGTTTACACATTCACCTTACAAGCGAAAGGTCCCTGGTTCAGTTCCAGGTCTGTACACACAAGCTCCCCTCACTTTGAAGGGTTGCGTCAGGAAAGGCAAGTGGCGCAAAACTTCTGCGAAATTGACAACGTGGATTAATCCACTGTGGCAATTACTTGGGGAAAATAGGGAGCAGCCGAAGGTACATTATTGTTGCTAGCTACCCTACATGTGTTTAACTTCACTTCATCCTTTACAGCTTCCCACCAGTCAACACTCACACACACTGGATGATTAAATACAGCCCACTTGCTTTACTCTCTTAAAGTATTTACACATGATCATTTTACAGCAATATTATGGCGTTTGAGCCATCTTTCACTTGTCAAAAAATATACAAAAATAAAATTGCATCTTTTTCTTCCCATATCACAACTGTCATCAGTCCATTGCTTTTGCTGTGCATTAGGAAGAGGTAGGTGGTTTCCTGTTCCGCTTCGCTCGGCGTATGGATGGAAATCTGATGAACTCAAAGGGTTTGCTTTGGTCCGTGTTGGGGAAGGGAGGCGATCCTGTGTGTAGTCTCTTGATGAAATGGACCTCTCTCTGGTTCTGCCTCGTCCTGGAAGCTTTAATGGGCCTCCCTTTCCTGGTGAAAGCCACATACCAGCCGTCATGCTTAGCATTCTGGAAGGCTGTGTAATTGTTCTCCAGTACGATCTCTGTGAAGATACAATCCCTGCTCCGGCCGTTTGGCTGCATGAGAAAATAGAAAAGGTTTCTTTTGTTACAGCTGGACAGAGACTGGCTGTTTTGAGACATTCTAGTAAACATCGGTTAAAATGACTGCCGGATCTCATGGAATAAATGTAATTTATACAATCTCAAAAAAAGCAACTGTAAATTCAAACAGCTTTTTAAATATCCATCTTCTTAAAATAAGAGAGCTGTAGTATATAATAAGACAGAAGGTATAAATCAAATTAAAAGCTAAGACTCTAAGACCACATTTCCCAAATAGCAATAAGTCATTTAGCGTCTTTCAACTGCTAGTCTGGCTTTCTTGAGTATAGTAAGCTTATTAAAAGTAGTTGCATTTCCTTATATCATCAAAAGCACGGCAGTTTGCACCAAAATTTCACATGTAGTTAAAATGGAAGTTTTTCTTTTTGTCTTCTAATTTTATATATATATATATATATATATATATATATATATATATATATTAAAAAAATAAAAAAAAAAGACCTTTTTTT